>VZTO01024158.1:73023-137977 GCA_013400615.1 Syrrhaptes paradoxus
CTGCTATGAGGTGCAAACCCTCTTTTCTCCAGGCTGATCAAGCCCATTTCCCTCTGTCTCCTGTCACAGGGCAACTGCTCCATGTCTCTGATGATTTTGGGAGCCTCCCACTAGACTTGCTGAAGCTTATCAACATTTTTCTTCTGTTGGGGGCCCAAAAACTCGTCACATCACAGTATTCCATGTGTAGTGTAACAAGTGCTGGTTAGAGAGAAATAATCACTTCCCTCCAATATCTGGCTCTACTCCTGTTAGTACAGCATGATATCTTCTTAATTTTCATTGTTTCCAGGGCACACTACTGGCTCATGTTTGGGTTGTTGTCTACCAGGACTTACCAGAAGAGCTCTTTCCCACTCAATCAGTGCCCAGCCTGCACCACAGCAATGACTTCTTCTTTCTCAGGGGCAGGACTTTGCATCTATCTTCATTCAATTTCATAAGGTTCTTGTTGACCCATTCCTCCAGCCTGTCCAGGTCATTTTGAATGGTAGCTCTTCCCACCAGTGTACCAACTGCTCCTCACCCTGTTTAGTGTCACCTGCAAAGTTGATGAGGTTCTTTCTCCTCCTCCAGGTCATTGACAGAGATATTAAGAAAGATACATCTCAGTATAATCATCTGACTAACTCCACTTATAACCAGCTTCCAGGAAGAGTATAAACCCTTAACCAAAACTCTTTGAACCTGAAAACTTAGCCAGTTTTTCAGCCCCACATAGTAATCCACCTACTCAGACCTTAATAACCCAACTTGAAAAGAACGATGCTGTGGCATCTTTATCTCTGGATTTCATGAATGCTGCTTTTTAATAGACCCGATACCATGTGATCTGAGACATTAATCCATAATTTCCTTTCCTTTTTAGCTCTCAAAGAAAAAAAAAGGGGAGGATAAATGGAAAGATGTGGCAGAGTGATGATCATTCTTTTATGTTTCCTGAGAGAAAGATAGTACCACCTTTTTGTTTGTTTTCTAACATAACTTCTGCATAGTAAGATGGAACGTAGGCATTGAGAACCCTGCTGCTGTCTGAAGTATCTTCCTGCCACTCATACACTCTCTTATGAGAAGAACTCATTGTGATACAAATAAGAGCAGTTAATTCTACCTCACAAGCACCAAGTGTCCAATCTAGGAAAAAAAACCAAAGCTCTATTACCATTTCTGCCTTTCTGTTGTATACACAAAACTTTTACCATTCATGTCTTCCTGTCATGTACACTGTAGGAAGCTCTTGCTGCTTCGGTTGATGTGCAGCTGTAAATCTGTTATAAATGTGTTGAAACCTCTGCTCGTTTGCTCAGGAATGAACAACAGGAGAATGGGACAGGACTCTTGTAATGTCGATATGCTGCTAAGTGGAAAAATTCCTATTCCCTCAAGACACGAGCTACATTCAGATTATCCTTCACCACACCCTTGTGTTCTGGCCTTCTCACCTGAACTATGCACTCATTAATGGAGAGGAGGGATGAATTAACAGGCTGCACTCTGGGTTGGCAGAAAACTTTGAAGTAGAAAATACAGAACAGAGAGGGGGGGAAAGCCCTCTAAAAATGCTAGCAAAGATGAACTCATTCTCGTTTGAAATTAACCAGCAAGCCGGTGGCAGGGCCGGAGCACCCACTGGGCTCCTCAGTCCAGACCCGCGGCCGAGGTTCAGCACCCTGGACAGCGGCCACCCGCCCCGCCGGGGCGCGTCCCGGGCACGGCGCTGCCGGGGGCTGGGCACGCGGCTGCGCTCGGGGGTCTCGGAGGGGAACAGCCATCCCTCCACATAGGGCAAACAATTCTTCAATCTCTTCTGCAAATCCACAAAGCTTTGGCCTTTAAGTAAAGGGTGGAAGAGATTTAGAGGTGTCCACCGATGTGCCTGGGCAACACTTTTTGAGCTGGAGTGGAAGTGTTAGCTTTTTAATCCTTGAACCAGCTGCCAAGAGAAATGTTCATGGGTCTCTAGCCCCAGTGGTTTCTTGGCTTGTATTGAAAGTGCCTGCAAAACTCTTAGGAGACATCAGCTTACTTTGCTATGACAATTCTTTCTTCTTTTCTTTTTTTCCTTTTTTTTTTTCCCCCCCGCTCTGGCTAACAGTGGCTTATTACTCTTGCAATGCTTTTTCAAAAGAAAAACATGTCCATGAGCAAAACAATGGTGAACTTCTTAGGATGTGATCATAAATAGATGTCAGGAATTCATGACTTCCCAGTGCATTGGGGGGACAGTGCTGGTGAATGGGAGAGGATGAATAGGGAAAAGAAAGTTCTGCAACACAGGAGACTTTTAAGACCCCTGAAGGTTTACTTTAGTTAAAGTCACATGTGTACAGTCCTCTCCAGTTGTTTCCCACCTGGTGGTGCCATCAGGTCTCAGACGCTGTTGCCCCATGTCTCCTTTCATCCCTACAAGAGATGCTTTCTTTTATTTAATTTCCCAAGGAGTTAAGCTCCTTATCTTTACATGGTCACTACTCTGAGAGCAAGTAAATCCTGCCCTCCCACCTGCACCCACAGCTTGAGTGTCCAGCTGTCCTCCCAACACTCTCTGAAAACCATTGGCACTGGTGCCCCAGGCTGACACAGGGTCTTGATTCCCCATCCCCTTCATAGAGCTCCTCATGGAGACAGGACTTTTTCTTGCAAAGGCTTACCTGTCCATCAGCTTTTGGGGTCCCCCAGGGATTCAGAACACTCTGGTCCTTCCTGTACTATCACAGCCTGTCCTGGCAAAGGTCTCTCAGCCTTCTCCATGAGCACAGCTGATGCTCTCCAGCTCTGGAGGTCTCCAGCTCGAGGAGATCCCACAACACCAGGGAGCTGGGGCAGGAGGAAGAGAGTGATGTGACTGTTCGTTTTCCTCCACACCCACCAGTGACTGTGGGGAACAGGTGGAGAAAACATCTCTGGGGGCAGGATCGAGGTGAGGACCTGGACACAGCTGGAAATGATCACGCACCCATCACCTCCTGCCTGGGGGGCAGGGATCGGGACACCCTCCCACCCCCTCTGTAACAGCAGCAGCCACAACACCCTCACACCTCTGGGGCACGAGTGGTTAACGACCCCCAAGGCGATGACTGTGGGCTGTGAGGGCACGAGGGGGACACACCTCCCAGTCAGCCGCCGCTCCCGAACGCGGCGTCCCCGCAGTTCCCGCCTTCCCCGGGGGGACCAGCCGCGCCCAGCGCCGCTCCAGCCGCCGCCGCCGGCCCCGCTCCCCCCCGGGGGCCACCACGGCCCCCCCCCACCGGAACGGGCCATGACGGGGGGACCAGCCCGGGCCCTGCTGCTGCTGCTGCTGCTGGCGCTGCCCGGCCCCGGGCCGGCGGGTGAGTGCGGGGGGACCGTGACCAGGGCGGGAGGAGGTGGGCGGCGGGGCCGGTACCTGCACCCCCGCGGGGTTCAAGCCATGACCCCCCGCTCCCGGCCAGGAGGGGCAGAGGGGCCGCAGCTGCGGGCGGGGAAGGGGGTGATGGTGTGGGGAGTTTTCAGCGGTGCAATTACAAGAAGGTAAAAAATGATAATGGACAGAATAATTAATGAAGGGTGGTGGGTTGGTGGTTGTTTTTTTTCTTTTTTTTTTTTCTGTTTTGTAAAAATCGAAGCTTTTTCTCCTGGAGTAGCCTGAAAGAGGAACTTGGATGGGAACAAATTGGTTCTGATTCGCATGTTTTGTTTAGAAATGCTCATGTGTCATTTGGCAAGGGCTTGATGTCTCACATTGATTTTTCCCTTTTTACTTGTTGAGCCTTGACATACTTAAACTGGGTGCTTAAACGCTGCATTAATGTGTGAGTGTAAGAGCAGGCGCTCTCAGGTAGCCCCTGCTGCTCTCGCTGACCATTCATTCACCGTAGTGAGTGCCGGCAACTGCTGGGGAAAAGCTGATGAGGAAATGAGACAAACCTGCCCTGACCCCCCCGAACCTGCCCTGACCCCCGCTGGGCCAGCTAAACCCAGCACCTGTGTTGTGCTACAGTGGGTGCGAGGCATGGGGACTCTGATTGCTGTTGCCATCCTCGTCCTCAGCTGTTGAATTGCAGCACTGTATTTGTACCTTTAGATAAAGATATATATTCAGCAGAGTTGGGAGCTCTTCTATCCCTCCCCAGCACTCCCAGGGTGGTGTGCTCACTTCTGCCTGTGCCCGCATGCTACAGGGACAGCTCAGTGGCAGCTGCACCCTCCTGTCCTCACCCTTGAGTACCTCAGACACACAGAGTCTGCCTTGCCTAGAGGACAGGGACTTCTGATGGCATTCTCTGCATGTCCTGCTTTGGCAAAGGGGTCAGCAAGCTGACAGACAGCTGTGGAGATGCAGGACACCTCTGGGGAGGTCCTGGGTTGGTAACTGTTCCTTGTCTGTCTTCTATTGTAGCTGTTTGAACCTTTGTAGATGGAGAAGGAAATCCTAAGTAGGGCAAGAAAATACAGATAAAGTGACGCCAACAGGTTCAGCGTGAACTTCACTCTCATCCACTCTTCTGTCCCTGTAAGGTGTTTGCAAAAGATGGGAGCCTTGCTATACCGTGAATTTCTCCCCCAACTCCATATGTTCTGCTACAAGGGTAGAGAAGCAATATAATTGATCTCCACAGTCCCACTTCTTTCTCTTTCTGAGGCCCCACAACTGCAGTCACATACCTCAAACCATCAAGATCTCCCAAAGAGGCTTCTGTGTCTGTGTAGTTAGATATCTGTCTTCTATCAGTCTGGGTTTCTTCATCTGCAGGAAATGTTATGTGATCTTTGTCAAGGAAAGCACAGTTGAAATGTCTTTATGTTCCTTATAGATATTTCCTAGAAAAGGTGGGAAAAAATAGCGTGATTATTGTGAGATACAGCTGTAGGGGTTGGAGACATTCTCACTTGTATTTTAGGAAGCATGTAGAAAGATAAGAGCTATATACCTATTTCCAGGGCTACAATTTCAGTGGCCTGAAAGTGAAATTTCTGCCTAACACACTGAATTGTGGACTCTCAGTGCCATTACAGCTACCATTCCAGCTGGAAAAGAACATAAAAATATATACAATTAATCTGCTACAAGAAGTGCTCAGTAACCTACCAAAAGGGTTAATGCTGGTGGAAGGAAGAGAACTAAAAGAAAAAAGAGCAACCCACCTGGTCTCTTCTGCTACCTGTTAAGCCATGGCTGAACATCAGAAGTGTTTCTATGGAATGAAATAGCTGAGGTTACACCACGAGAAACCAGAACAAGGCCACCATCAGTGACATGCTAGAATATAGCAGAAACAGAGTAGAAAAAACAGCAAAAAGAAGAAATAAATTCCCATGAGACACATTGCCATGGAGATCCCTCATGCTCTAAAGTAACAATCCAATCTTGTGTATACTTTTGGAATTATTGTCTTAGTTGATCATATTCTAAACTAATGTTCCTCTACCAAGAACTTGAAAGAGATAAATGTGCCATTAACAGATGTTGTAAGCAAAGTACAGCCATAACTAGTATATTACATAGAGTTTTCAGTCTGTCAAGATATATTATAACCTATCATAAGTCCACTGGACATGACAACAACTCAGTTCAACTCACCCGATAAGCCTAGTGTAAGAGAAGATCAGTTCAGCTCTCCACCATTCTCTCTACTACCTATTGTGAGAAAGTACTTTGTGGTTTTTATGTCAATGGGGTGGTCAGAGCATTGTACTTTAGTAGGAAGAAATCAGCTGACATATAAAAGGCTTTTAGTGCTCTGAAAGTTCTCAGAGAGTGGTTAATGGAGAAAAATCCTTTGGACCCTGTGGCCTGTGCCAGTCGGTGACAAACATCTTGATGCTGTATGTACTGCTTGGATTATTAAACTGCTTATTAAACTGCCCAAGGCAAAGGTACAGAAGAGCTGTTGATGCTCTGGGAGCCCTTCCAGCACCCAGGAATTTGTACCTATGACTGAAGCCACTCCTAGTACTGTATGATCATAGAACATCTATTTAGAGCATCTATTCATGAAAGCACTGCTGTTGAGCACTACTCACTGAAACAACCTGTGGGCCTGAAACAAATCTTTTTTGAACTAATTTGTGCTGGAGGTGGTCCAGGCCCCACTCACGCAGGGAAGCGGAGTCTCAATTATTACATGCTCATTTGGCAGCAGGCTAATGGCTCTTACTGCTTAGGAAAAAAAATCCTGGTAAATACTTTAATGCAAACCACTCTGTCATAGTTTCTTTTCTTGGCAAAGAGTTAAAGAGTTCTAGATGCAGCAGTTCATTCTAACATAATAGATATGAGCAAAGAGGACTGCACTGATATTGTATACTCTTCTGAATCCATGGTGACACATTCAGTGATTTCACTGGGGCCAGGATTTCATCCTACTAATATTAACTGGATAACTCTTTCCAGACATGTGGGTACAGCTGGAAATACAGAGAATAATTCAATGGCATTTCTACACCACCCAGGGAAGTACTGAGCAGAAATGGCACGACTCTGTTCATAGAAAGAGCTCAGATGGCTGGGCAAGGCTTCTCAGCTCAGTTACAGCATCAGAGTGACAGAGCTATGTGGGCAGTGGTGCCAGGGCCAGCTGGTCTGTCCTGCCCTCCACAACGCAAGAGCGTTTGATGTGCTCCATTTCTTAATCAGAGCTTTTTATGTAAAAAGTCTTTACTCACCTGTTTACACCACTAACTGATAGAAATAATTTTATATATTTATGTATTTGTTATATGTTTTTAAGGGAGTGTAGTGGTAGGACTACTTCTTTCCTCTTTCCTCTTTCCTCTACTCTATTCTCTCTCTATATATAATGACGTAGTTAGTTTATTCTGGATAAATATAGTGCTCTGTGAGCCGTAAAAGCAATGTCATGGCTGTGCTGACGTCTTTAAAAATGACAAAGTTTTTGACATCCAGTAGTCATCTGCCGAAGCACATTTGGGAGACAAGAATCTCTCATGTCTTTTTAACTGCATTTCGGGGTTTCCAAGATATTTTATTAAACTTACAGTACCTTGAGTCAATCCTTAGTTGGTCTGACTCAAGCAAATCAGTGATAAGCTATCTCTTAAGTATGCAAGCTAAGAGTGTCTCCATCTTCTATTCCTATGTATAGCCCATCTCTGTTGTCACAAATTTTCATGTGTGTTTTGTAACCCACGGCGCTCCTTGCAATGAAAGGAGTACCATCATTCCCGTTTGAGAGTGAGAGTCTTGGCACCTCAGTTTCCTCAGTGATATGTCCAAGGTCCCATTAGAAGTCTGTGGAGAATTAGGGTACACCAACACTTTGAAATAAAAGAGGACCAAGAATCAGGCTCAAGCACTGGGCACTTGGTCATCCACATTGCTTAGCCAGTAGCTCCATCCCTGGCTTGTCTTTGCTTTTCAAGGATGTCTTTTAAGCTGCCACTTACTAGGAAAAAAGAATTGCAGCAGGATATCTTTCTTGATTTCATCTCTATATAATGAGTTATCAGTTATGTTCCTTATGTCTTTTAATAAAAAAATAATCATTCAGACTCAGCCATGGGCGTGCAATCTTCTTCAGTTTGTTTGCAGGGGAGGTAGGAAAAATATGGTTTTGGATAAAGAAGCTATCAAATAAACTAAATACTGGGCTACGCCAAAAAGAAAAGTCTGAGTAAATAAAAGAAGCCAAATACTGATGACTTGGCTGGGAAGAAACTAGACAGATATGAGACAACACTAGAGACTTCAGCTAAACAAGCAAACTTACAACAATTGACTTTACACAGATTAAGCTGAAATAACTGCAAAGCCTCTGATCATCCTCAGCCTGCTTTACTGTTCCTTCATAATTTCTAACCTTCAAGAAGTGATGATGGGGATTCTCTTCTTCATCAGAACTATCAGATAAGCCACATGTCTGCATATGAGAACCTTGCAGCTATGCACTGCTGTTCTATAAATATCTGCTCTCTCGTATCTGAGGCCCAGGGACCTGCTAGCCCCTCTGTAAAAACCAGCTCAGGGACACAGAATAACAGAAGGGTTCAGGTTGGAAGGGATCTCTGGTCCAACCCCCCTGCTCAAGCAGGGTCACCTCAAGCTGGTTTCCCAGGACCATCTCCAACTGTGTTTTGAATATCTACAAGGATGAAGAGTCCACAGCACTTACAGCCAACCTGTGCCAGTGCTTGGTCACCCACCCAGTAAAAACAAGCGTTTCCTGATGTTCAGACAGCACCTCTTGTGTTTCAGTTTGTGCCCATTGCCTCTGGTCCTGGCACTGAACACCTCTGAGAAGAGCCTGGCTCAGTTGTCTTTGCACTTTCCCTTTAAGTATTTATGCCCATTGATGAGATCCCCCTGACCCACCTTCTGTTCTCCAGACCCAGCTCTCTCAGCCTTTCTTTACAGGAGAGATGCTCCAGTGCCTTCATCATCTTTGTGCTCTTGATTGAGCTCTCTTCAGTACATCCGTGTCCCTCTTGTACTGAGGAACTCAGAACTGGATCCAGTACTCCAGGTGTGGCCTCACCAGTACTGAGCAGAGAAGGCTCATCTCCCTCGACCTGCTGGCAACAATTCTCCTAGTGTAGTCCAGGATATCATCAGCCTTCTTTGTGGTCAGGGCCCACTGCTGGCTCATGTTCAACTTGGTGTCCACCAGGACCCCCCTGGTCCTTTTCTGCCAGGCTGCTTCCCAACTGCTCAGTCCCCAGCACATACTGGTGTCTGGGGCTGTTCCTCTCCCGGTGCAGGGCTTTCAATGCCCTTTGTTGAGCTGCATACAAGACATGCAGGAACATGTACAAGAAGGAATCTAGCAGCACTCAGCCTGAACAAAGGAGGCCATTTCTCTGCACTGGAGCAGACCAAAGTCTGGATCTTAAACCAAAGACATGGCAATGCAGACAGGTCCCCAGTTACGTGAGCAAGATTAAGGGTCTAGAGTCACTACAGAACCTCTGCACTGTGCTCCATGGTGGTCCTATCTCTCTCTGTTTCATTCCCCAGTTTGGCTAAGGCTGGATACATCCCCTGTGAAATCAGCTCCAGCTCCTTCTTTTCCCGTTTCTACTTTAAAATGCCAAAGGAAGAACCAGTTTTGTGATATTTCAGTATTTCCTGCCTCATCCGGAAACTAGATATAAACAAGTAGTTCCACAAGCAGCAGAACTGATGGTGACTGGTTTCCCGTGACCTTTTATCTCCTGTTTGGATTATCCTGCATCCATGACTGTGAGCTTTGTTCCAAACATATCCCATGGTGTGGATTCTATACTGTGTCTCCTGCCACAGGAACCCTTCCATGAGCCCTTCCATCCATATATGAAGAGGTGAGATAGACACCTAGGCTTGTACAAACTCCAGACAGTGGAGAATCGCACTCACAATGATCATAAAATGTGCAACAAAGCAGCATATATTTCTACAAGTGCAAGCTGTGACAATAATGCTATTCGGATATTTCACTTCCACTGTTCTGCTGTAGGAGCAAAGAGATCCTTTGGTTTATTTTTTCATCCTTCATTGGCATGGGTGCTTCTGGAGTTGTACTAGACATGCCACAGCTTTAATCTTGTTTGGCAAATTTTACTTTTCTATCTGGAACCAGACCTGGAAAGAATAGTTTAGAAGCAGCATGTGAAAGGAAATATTTAGAAAAAGAGATTATTGGAAAAAGTGTATATTTGTTTAGGATTTTGTAAATATGGGTGACAGATGCTAAGAATGACATATTGCACCAGATGTTTTATGAATGTTAGGAAAGGGAAGCATTAGAGTTATAGCACAGTGAATCCATTTGTTAACCTCTCTGGCAGGTACTGAAGGGAGGAATTATACAATAAGATGTAATTTCCATAAGCTTTGTAGTATGTGAGGAAGATTATTCATCCTGCAAGCTTGGATCAGATGCTCAGCTGATGTAAAATGATGTAATTCCACTGGAGTCAGTGCAATTATGTTGATTTATACCAGCTAAGTATATCATATCTGTCCCTGTATTTAATTTGGTTTTCTAATTAGAAATGATATCAGAACATAAGCAGCATTCAGCACTCCTTCAGGAGTTATTCCATTATTTTAATTGTTAGTAGAATGAAATACTGTAACCCTCATATCCTACACTGAAGTCTGTTATGTAACTCTACACAAAATGTGACAGGAGGAGGATGTATTCTTGAGAGTCTTGGTTTGTAATTTTTATTCTCAGCCATTTGGGAATTAAAAACAATTATTGACAGCCTAAATGACTCCCAATCAAAATAAACTAGTATTCAGGTTGGAGCAGATTTGATAAGATCAGCATGATAATAACCTTCTCCAGGCCTTGGAAAAAAACATTAAATAGTTAGAAATAACTTACAAATATTTATGTGTCTAAATCAAATCCAATCCCTCTGAAATTTACTAACATATCTTAGTGATCTTGTAAATTCATGTGACTTGTAAAAAATTTTAAGTGTAGTTTTAGGAGTGCTTGAGAATTTCAGAGCTCTCCATGAAATAGAGACGAAGAAAACTTTTCAAAGCCCTCAAATGACTTCATCTTCCAAATTGTATTTTCAAAAATGGTTGAATACCTAGGAGCCTAAGATAGATAAAAAAGTAGAGCTTCCATTGCTTAGACAGCATGACCCAGTTGCTTGAACACAGCTATTTGAACCACCAGTGGCAGAGTAACATGATCAGTTAAGGCTGTGTGGTCATACATTGACTTCCATGGACGTGCTTCCAAGG
The DNA here is from genome assembly GCA_013400615.1 of Syrrhaptes paradoxus. NCBI lineage: Eukaryota > Metazoa > Chordata > Aves > Pterocliformes > Pteroclidae > Syrrhaptes > Syrrhaptes paradoxus. The sequence continues at coordinate 83,705 of VZTO01024158.1, forward strand.
CTAGGATTTTGAAGTCAGTTGGGCATTTGTGAACGCAAATGCCATCAGAATTTACAAAGCCCGGTGCCAGGTTTGCTGATAATTTTAGTCTCAATATAATGTTTTCTATCGATTATGCAAAAATAACTTTCTGATTTCTGACAGAGAGCAATTTTTCTCATTCTATTCAGTGGAAAATATCTGTTCAGTCATTCACAGACCACAAAGAGGATGATCCCCAGAAATACCTCCACAGCAACAATTGACCACTTCTTAATCTTACACACCTGAGAAGAAAAAAAGGAAAATAATCTTTTCATTTTGAAATGTTCCGTTTACTATTGTATATGATAGCGATGATCTATCATAGCAGACATTACCAGAAATTCCCAAGTTTTATATGAAGTATAGTATCTTTTACATCATTTCCCTAGTGATATTTTTTGCCCCAAGATAATTTTATTCATTGTAAATTTGGTTTAATGATACTCACATATGCTCTTCATTTTTGCACTAGAGATCACACTCTGAAGATATTCAGGAGCTTAAAAAGGCAGGTAGGACACATAAGCTTTCTTCTAAGGTGCTTTTAAAAATCCCACTAGACAGATCTATGTTCCTTTAGACATGCAGATACAATAGAAAGCCTCACCTGAGCCTTTAGAGAAACAGGCTCATGGAAAGCTGAGTTGATTAAAAAGTGGTATTGATATCCCCTGTAATCCACAGAGGCCAGTAAGGGACTGGTCTCAAAACATCTACTGGCTAGAATATGTAATACATTGTTTTTAGGTGACAAATATATTGGCATTTTCCTGCTTCCTTTGGGAACCTATGAGTCTGAACTACCTCAGTGGAGCTAATTATTTTTTCCTGTAATTCATCCTAAAGTTTCCTTTGCGTAACTTCATCCTATTACTCACAGTCTTACCTCATGGTCCATGGTCCCTCTGAAATTTAAAATTACATACACTTGTATGTAATACATACATAGCTACTTTCTGTGTCCCCCTAGCACTGTAATTAGATTACGTTATACTTGGCTAGATTTTGAAAATATTTTCTTTTAACATAATCATTGTTGTGTCATTAATGTTTAATTAATTGCTGGTTTACTCTGCATTTCTACCAGTTCATTAATGTCTTTGTGTTGCTCAATTGCCACCTGAACAGTGTATTAACCTGGGCTGCTCACTAACTCAGTGCTGCAACAAAGCTGCACTGTAAATCCACACAATTCTACAAAATAAAAGTATAGTTGGTCTATGTTGTGTTTAGAAGGGGCAAATCAACCCATACCCCTTCCTGGACTCCATCTGCCTGAGACTTCTAGCATGAGGTCATTATTTTTCCTTTTTCTTTCCTTCATAACTGTATTAAATGTGACATAGAAGCAGCGTCTTCATTGAAATGGAGTGAACAGGCTCTTCAAAATTTTACATTTGAAAGGAAATGGAAAAATAGCAGAAAATATCTATCAGTGCTTAAACCCCTCTGTTTTGATATTGAGGGGCATCCAGAGAACAGAGCATCTTTTACAGTTAAGAGGGCAGAGGCAACAGCACGTGGGAAAAAAGAATCGTGAGACATTCTGCAGATGAGATGGATGGAAAAACAAGAGAATTACATTTGACTTGTGAAGAATTTCGGAAGTGTATTTTGCATGTGGCTGGCACTCTTGGTACCATATAGCAGGGCTAATTCATGTACCTTTGGACTTCTTTACAAACTGTTGAACTCCAGAGCTAGAACACAGCCGTTTCTCCTTCCTCACTGTCTCAGCTCCAAGTCTCTTTCCCAGTGGGTGACATCTCTGTGACAGCAGGAGATGGAGGCCACTGCTGCACCATTTCCCTTAGGAGGTTTCAAGACTCTGCAAGGATTGCAGTCACCATGAAACAAGTCGTGCCACTGGTTTGGTGGGACTGCAGGGTGGGACCGGTGTATGTGCTAGAGGAGGAGCTGGTGCAGAGGTGTTTCCCTGCATGCTGCAGGTCAAGGCTACTGCATTGCCTGCCTCACACTTGCAGCGTTCAGGCAAATGCTTAAGAGAATCAAGAGAACTTTTTTTTTAAAGATAAATTGTTAGATCTTTATATTTGCCTCCTGGTTTCTGCATCTATTTCTCCTCTCGCTTTACATTTCCAAGCCCTTTTTCAGAGGCAGGATGAGCACCAACTTACAACTAAAGCTGTGAAAATGACCATGAGGTTTGAGAATGGCAACCAGAAGCGTGCAGAGGAACAGCCCTACAGCCCCGCTCAGCACAGCAGCCGGGAAATGTGACCTGCAAATTTTGGTAGTATAAATCTCGGGAGTATAACCTGTGTTAAGAGCCAAAGGCCGTGTTTACCAACCAAGCCCCTTATTTTGTTAACTATGCAATAAAAGGAGCACAAGCCTCTTTCCTGGTCTCTGGAGAATGATTAGCTGTTGGCTCCTGGGGCCTCTGCAGTAACTGTCCAAGTAAGCACAAGCAGAGCTGTGTCTTGGTGCACTTGGCACCCCGGCTGCTCTTGGCATTTTGACCACTTGTAAGTGTTCTGACCACTCTAAATCCTCCAACTATTGCATTACCTCGTGATCCAGGGTGAATTATTTGCCAGTGACGTGGAGAAATGAGAATTGCTACTTGTTTTGCAAGAAGGGATAATAATAGAGACCATAAATCAAGGGGAATGACTGTATCTATTTGGACCATTATGAGTTCTGTTACATTAATTTTTTTTTTATCAAATACTTTCCATTCCAGTGTACTACAGCAAAAATAAGCAGAGTAACCTTCCAAAAAAAAAATAGCAAGGGACATCCCCAAAATAAAAGCTATCATTTTAGAATATGTTTTGTTATTTGTGTTCTTTAATAATTTGGATGAGTAAAACTCAAGGAAATGTCAAAAGCCAAACTCCTTCTGGAAGTTCATAGTCCAGCCAATAAAATCCATCCACATGGTGGAGATCTCATAAAATAAGTTTTATGAGGGAAGTTCCTCATTTTCAGTGGCACTCATCTAGCAACATTAGACAGTACATTATACTTTCTACAGCTTTGTGGGACAAATACATAAAATTCAGAGCACAGTCTTCTGACCATTTTGAATATGACACAAATCCAAAGTTTTAGAGTAGGTTTGAAACCTCACCTAAACCAAGGTTTTGCTTTGTATCCAAACTTAACGTACACAAATACAAGACAGAAGCAAGTCCTTATGGAGTGTGAGAAAGTAAGTCAGTATTAAATTCACACTCCAGTGCACTCTAATTTAAGTTGAGAATATCTGAGATAAACCAGAGATTTAAAAAATCTCTGATGGCCTGCTGAACAGATTGGACAGTCACTTCAGCAGTTTCAACTCATATCCGAAATACAGTGAAACTATGCAAGAAAGCAGCAAAATACCCCCTCTGATGCAGGCTGGAGGATGCAGCAGATATGATGTCTGCACTAGGACAGTGTCAGTGAATGTGGTTTCTCAGAAGACTATCATCCCAGATTAGGAAACTCATCTCAGTATTAAAGAGTTCCCCAAACTCTTTAGGGTAGACTCCCAGGGAGTCTGGAAAAGGATGCAGGACTCAATGAAATACTTAGTGGAGAATTCATGGCTGGCTCTACTCAATGGTACCAAATGGTGTGTAGACATACCTGAAAAATAAAACAGGATTTTTAAATGGATGAGTGCATTACTTTTAGATCCACAGTTCAGTGTGCAATTCTTATGATCATGTACTAAATGCAATTGATCCAGTGCTGTCAGTCAGAGCATGCCTGGGCATCCTTCCTTTTTGTCCTTTTCATGAGCAGCCCTGAATAAAGTACCTCTTCATTCATTCTTTCATCACATCTTTGAAAATCTGCTATAGCTCTGAACAAAGAGCATGTTCTGTTCCTTTAAGTCTCAGGGATTTACCAGATTGGAATTTCTCTTCTTGCTACTGTTGTAAAACCACTTTTTAGCTCTTATATCTCTGCATTAATAAGGATGGAATTCATGTCACTTAACTTCAGGCAGCTACACTGTAGATGTTTACTTCTGCAGTAGTCATCTAGACTCACCTTATTGCACTTGAATCTCTCCAGTTATAAACATCCATCTTAGGATAAAGCAACTCCCACCCAACAAGGCATGTATTTCCCTCCGCTTGCCACCGGGATAACCTCGCTGACACATTCAAATCTATCTCTTTTGCTGCAGAAGGCGGACAGATAAAACCTGCTTCAAAATTCTGCTTGTTTCTTCGATTGCTGTTGCTGCCTTAATAAAACCAGCATCCAAAGTCACGGATTTTCTACAGATAAATTAATTTTGTGCACTGCTGGAGGCAGAGGACACCTGCCTCAGCTATGAAGAAGGCTGCTCTCCACGCGAGCTCATCGTTCTCCTTATTCTTGTGCACCGTCATGACCATTCTGGTTTGAGATCAAGAGACAGTGGAGCCTGTGGCAGTTCCCCCCTGCTTCTTTTTCATTATAATTGCATCCGAAAAACAAGATGAAGAGAAGCAATCCTCATTTCATTCACGAATACTTCTGCTGGAGTTCAATAATATTTTTTGATGTTGAAACATATTCATATGCTGTAGGAATCCGTGAATCTGTTGGTCCTGACTCCCCTCCGGATTGTACCTTGTGTTATTTTCATTGAACTATTTCTGTTCCGACTTGATTTTGACTCTTTATTTGTTTCGAGCGTATGTGATAGAAAAGGATGCAAGGAGACACTGTTTCCCTTTTGCACTATTTATAGAGCTTGACTGTTTTGGTAAAGCCACATGGTGTAGGGGTCCTCGTAGAGATGAGCAATATGTGGTCCAGGCTTCCTGGTATAAGAAATACATCTTTTGTTAGCTCTGAGGCTCCAAACCCAAGACCTAGGGCAGAGGGAGCTTGTAAGCCTGTAGAGAGAGAAACATGAATCACAAATACAAATGTAGAGTGGGAGTTTAAATTTCCTAAGAGCCTCTGTACTTGTAATGCTACTGCTGGGTGACCCTTGAATTTATCTTTTAAAATATGGTCCTAAAGCTGGTATTTTGTATCTCCTGAACTTAGAGAGCTAAAAACTGTGTGCTTGTCTAGGCTGCTCAGTAACTGAGTAAAGGCTCTTTTTAGTTGCCAAAATGAGGGACGAGAGTCAGTCCCAGCCAGGTGCTGGAGGACCCATTTCCAGTGGCTCTGGAGCAGTGTGTGAACAGAGGGTCACATTTTGGGGAGCAGAGTTTGCCCACACAAAAACGCAACACAAAGGGAGTTTCTTCCTTGCTTGTATTGGATGCTTTGGGGCATCCATTTACAAGGTCAGAATGGCAAAAAAGTGAAAAGGAACTTTATTAGTGAATGGCTTTTTGTGCTAGGCTAAGCAGAATGATTATTGTATGGAGTGGATAATTGAGAAAGCTTGGCAATTTGAAACTAGACTGAACAGCTGAGAGGAGCCCTGGGTACAAGACATGATGGTTGTGTGCTGTATAGTTGTGGATTACATAGACATTGTGCCTATGTTAGATGTGGCCTGGAATACCTAACACAGGAGATTCTGAAATGAAAACTTTTTATTTCTGTGGTAGTGATGAAAGATTAAGAACAGAAGTGTACACCTCTGCTGTGTTAATTTTTCTTTCCTGGTAATTTTTAGAGAAGATGTAGGAATGCAAAGCAGGCTGTAGGAAGGCATGCAGCCAGCATTTACTTTTCTCATGTTCTTTTTGCTTTCAGTCCTAATAAGAGGTGTAACTCCACATTGTTTAATGGAAAACTAATACAATAACAATAGACTTTCTGAGTCGCTTTATTTAGTTAGTTAGTTAGTTGGATAATTGTTTTCTTAGCGGATGAAAAGGGTAGGACTCGGAGGAAATTATTTATTATGAGAACAGGATGAAAAAATGCTGATGTTCATGTCAGTTCTGGGATTCTAGACTTCAGCATGAACCCAGTTCTGTCCCCTCTGCTCAGTTTGAATACTTACATCGAAATAAATGTTCTGGTATCTTCTCCTTTTTCAATCCATGGTGTGTAGCTTTGTAAAAATAATAGTGACTTGTCTACTGCATCAGGAAAAAGAAAACACTGAAAAGAAAGGGAAGGCTCATAACACAGCTATGGGAAGCACATGCCCTGCAAAATTGCTTCTTGAGGCAGTTCTTCATTCCTGGAGATAAGGGTCAAAGATGGACATTTTTGTGTTGGAAGGAAAATAATGTCATATCTAGTAGCTATAGAGTGCCTTCTAGTTGTCATCTGCATTTGGTGAACCCTACAACACAGTGAAAGACATCAGCCTTGTACATCTGTACATCTACTATGGATTGTAGCATTTCACACAGGGAGTGAAGGAATCTTCAGTTTCATGGAAAAAACCCAAACTACTTCATATGTATTTTTTACTTTCAAAACACCATAAAATTATGGACTGATGTAATGGATTTTGAAAATTTGCAATTAGCTGTGTTTTGATAAATCTTGGGTCCAGCTGGCTGCACAATTGACTGTTTTTTCTCATTCACGTGGCCGTATCTTTGCTCTCTTGTGCCAAGCTGATGCAAGCTACTGCTGGAGGCTCAGATGAAGATTCTTCTGCCTCTCGTCAGTACTGTTAGTTGGAGTGTGGGAACATTTCTGACATTCTGCTTCCATGGGTTTCTGCTTATCTACAGGTCCATGAGTGACCCTCCAGAGCTTACACTTTTCTGGTGCTGCTTGGTCTTTTGAAGCTGGTAAATCTACCTGGTACTTCTGTCTCTAAACGATTATTCTACAACTGCAGCCTGTTTGAGTGTAAAGTAATCCTATTACAAGTAAAACTTGGCCTTAGACCTGAGTATGAAGCCAAAAGGCAAAAAGCAGCCAAATCACACTCTTCAAAGACAACTGCTCTATTCCAACAACCTCGTACATCAAATTCTCCTTTAATTTGCAGAAATTCATGTTCTTTTTTGAATTCTTAGACTAACATCTTGAGTAAATAAGGCATATTTGGACATTCCTTTTTTTTGTATCCAGTTCTGCTTTGGAAAGAGATTTTTTTTTGGCTTCAAAGAAGGCAGATTCATTCCTCCGGTTAGTAATATGGAGTTTAAAGAGATACTCCACAGACCTTAGTGTTTCTTTGAAGATACATCAAGTTATTCAGTTGCTGAAGGCCATCACTCGTGACAGAAAATCTACAGAGCTTTATTCAAAAGCACAGCCACTTCCTGAGATTTTCACATTCTCCTTTGTTCAGATTTGAAAAATAAAGTATTGAACTGTATTTCTCAGTTTGAAAAATAAAGTATTGAGCTGTATTTCTGTGTTTCTGAATATCCTGGACTAGCTCCACGGGAATGAGAGCTCTTGTGTCACAGATGGCCGCAGAGGAAGAACAAGAAAATTGCTGTTGGTGCCCAGTGTTTACCCTGGCATCTTTGCTATTTGCCCACCAGCCATTAAAATGCAAAAAGGCTTTCCATGAGTATAAAGCTGTGGCAACTTATTCAGAGTTATGTGTAAATTCCACTTTGGTTAAGTACATAGTGGGGCTTCTATTTTTCCTGTTTCTTCTTTAACAGCTATGGAGTCTCATTCTTATACAATACCGTCTGCAAACCAACATGGTATCGGGTTCCAATGTAAAAATGCTTTATAGATCTTCTAGCATAATACAAGCACTAAGAGAAATAAGTAGTTGGGATACAATGTTTAATGTTTTTCCTGAAAGCTTTAGGTTTTACTCTCTTGAATAAAAAGCAAAAGATTCATAGACAGGCCAGGGTGAGGGGTTTGCATTTGCATTTTAGTGCTAATCGGAGTAATGAACCCGTGTCCTACTTCTGCAGTAATGTGTTTAGATACAAACCACTAATTGTGGCATAGTGCAGCTAAATCCCTTTGTATTTCCGCAGTATTAGCACCACCAGCCTGATGGTACATGGGGCATAAGCTTACATCTGTGTTCCACAAACAGTTCTTGCTATTTCTTCCTCAAATATCTCCAGAATTTTCTTCCCCTTCTTTGTTTCCACTCTTACTTGATGATATCTCCTGCTTTCCAGCCTGCTGTGTTCGTTCTCCCAGATCCAGCTGACTCACATCTGGGACAGAAACCTTTATTCTTCTGTCTCAATGTTTGCAGAACACCTTGCACCCAATGGAGATCCATAGAGAGCCTTCTTCTGCTAGCTGGATGGGATGAAGAAGTTCTGGGCAATTTATGATCTGAAGTTACTGTATTTTGCTCATCTAGTACATTTTTAGAGATGACAGACATTGTGGAATTATTAATGACTGAGGGCAGTCATCTCCGCAGGCCAAGAAGTGGTTTCATGCTGCTGTGCAGGATTTGATGAACAGGTGTCTGTGTTTGGCTCTGACAAGCTGCAGCATGAATTGAAGCATTGGAGAGAGAAAATTGCAGCCAGACACTTTTGAGAACAGATGGAGACTACCTCTAATCACCTGACCTAGTGAGATGTTGTTGGCATATAGCTTTGAGGCAGCAGGAATTACAGTGTCTGATTACCGGCCAGAAATACCTAAGCATCAAACCTACCTTGTGCAAGGAGATGGGATAACTGAAGGTGATCTTTAAGGTCCCTTGCAACCCAAACTGTTCTATCATACAATTCTATGATGTAAGACCTTGTATGCATTTACCATCTCCCAGGGCTTCCTTTCTTCTTCCTTTCTTCCCAGTCTGAGGAAGAGCAGAGAGCTGTAAAACCCATCTTTTCCACTTAGGAGGATACACTGGAACATTGTTAACTGTTTACAGTAAGACTCAAGAAGGTGTTAGTCCAGGTCTAAAGACATCTGTCTCCCTATCCTCAAAGAAAGACCCATGAGTCTACCACAGCGTACAGCTGGGTAACGTGTGTTACTTGTATATTAATTGGTACTCATCCCACTCCAGAGCTCCCGTCTGTGCCAGCACCATATGATTATCAGTGCAAGGAAAGGGCTGACATGAACACAACTTGTGTTTTGGGTGTGCATTGTAGAGCTGCAGTCCCAAAGGAAGAACAAAGCAGAGATGAAGGGAACAGCAATGAGCCTGACCTTAGCATAAAGCTGAAAGACAGACTTCTGGACTGAGTACTTGGGTTTTTTTAATAAATACATCTAATTGTCTTTAATTTGAACAATTCCCAATAGAATGTCTTTGTTTTTACAGTGAAGTAGGACTTTGTCTATATTCTTTGTGTACAGAAAGGTTTTCAGACAAAAAAATGTTGAACTTACTTGGTACATTTGTCCTCAAACAGAAAATATCTAGAAATCTGCAGTCCTGGGCTGAGCAGGTGGGTCAAAATACATGCAAATATAGCAGCATGTACATTCAGCTGATCTATTATTTGAATTGCCATTCTTCCTGAGTTGTCTCAATATGTGAAATGTTTTCCATCTGACAGAGAGACTTACACCTCCAAAATTAGTCTGGTGAGTTTTCCAGATCTGTGCTTTCTTAGTCCCCAGCCCCATTTCTTCTGGTCTTACGCCTTCCCATCTTAACCATTCAAAGAACTATGAAAACTGTTGAATGAGTGAAATTCTGAACTGATGAAACCACCGAGTCATCTGACAAGCTGTTGTAGAAACATGCAAAGATAGGGTTTACATCTCATTTTATCTAATAAATAAGAAGCAGGTGGCATTTCCGTGGTGTAGGGCAGATACTGTATTTTATACTGCAGGATGAATTTGCACAATCTTTTCCTGGACTCCACCTCCTCTTCCACCTTCCGCTCCCTACAGGGAGTGAACTCCAAACCATGTGCTCTGCCCTTCATGATTACTGAGCGTTCTTTCATGGGGAACACCAGTGTTTTCTATATCCCAGAGAAATTCTATGTCACTCGAGTCAGTTCTCCCTAGTGCTGGGGTGTGAACTCTGTTCGTTACCACGTGGCTGTTTCAGCAAAGTCCCAGCGCTAAGATCCAGCACCAGTGCTCACAAAGCCAGCATGCAGGCTTTCACTTCATGGCTGGTTTGCAGACAGGAAGGTCTAAAATATCAGGTCTGACTGGTACTTTAAGCCCCTAGGGAAGAGACAAATCCATAGGTGCATGCTCTCCAGCTTTGCTCCATGAGCATGCCTGTTTGGATGATTATACAGTTAGTCTTTTCTGCTTTGTAAAGAACTAAGTACTGAATTTTTCTGGACTCAGGTCATTCAGGAAATTTTGTCCTGACAGAAGAGACATCTTTTAAGAGGATAAGCACATAACATCAATCTGAGCTAGACTCCACTGCGGCAGACTTGGCAATGACATTTTGATCCCACTTACTGTAGACAGTACTCACAGGGATGGAAGGACTTGTCACAAGGACGCCTTCAAATGTTGACCTCAACGTCTTTCCAAATCACTCCACATACTCATGGGGAAAGTCAGGGTTAGTGTATTTGTATAAAAGAAAAAAACAGCAAAAATCCTGTAAGCAATTCTGCATATATGTGCCCTTGCGTGATCGAAGGCTTTATCTATGGTTCAGTAACACATCAAATACATTGAGGCAGTTTTGTCCTGAAAATTTTTACACTGTGAGAAGACAAACAGCATAATTTGAGTAGGCGAGGAGACAGTCAAAGCACACATAATTCTGCATGTGTGAGCAGCTTGTTTTTTCAAAGGTGTGAGAGCTGGTTGGTTTTATTCAGCTATAGGAAAAGATGGGTAAATCAGGACATTTGTGGAATGTCCAGTTTTAAATGCTGGACTGCCCCCCACTCCGTCCAGGGTATGCTGGCTGATTTCTTCTGGAAGAGGGAGAATTAGGTCTTCAAGAAAAAAGAGAGAAAAATTGTAAGTTTAAGGCTGAGTTCAGAGTAAGATGTAATTAGGATCATGGGAAACAGAAGCAAATATGGGATGAAGTTGCCTTTATCGGAAGCAACCTGATGAAGGACAAAAGCTGGCCAGACAGAGCAGAGCCATGAGGGTCCTTGGATGTGAGGACACGTACCTAGAACCTGATGCAATAGAGAAGGGAAACCTCAGGTGCAGAGATATCAAACTCTTTCTCTGTGCAGTCTTGCTCCCCACCCCTGCCTGCAATGGTGAGACTTGGCCTTATCCCTTCCTTGCTGGGTCACTCTGCTGACCAAGAACAGCAGGGCCAGCCCTGCTGCCATTAAAATTGGAGGCAGCATAACTTAGTAGGAAAAATCAATACTGCAGAGAAAGAACAAGCCTGAACAGCTCTCTGTGTTCTCCCCGTGCAGAGGGCCTGACCCCCGCCACTGCTCCCATCCGTGCAGGGAGGGTCTGCATGCTATTAGCATATCATTTATTCTCTGAAAGAGAGGACTTGTGTGCCAGCAGCAGCTCAGACAGACACGATCCCAGGGCAGTTGCATTCCCTTTTTCTGAGTGTTGCCATGCATACATTTCTACAGTCGCCAAGATGCAGAAGCAAAGAGATGGGTTAGGTGAAAAACGGACTCATACTTGGAGCAGCTGAAGATGGTACAAAGGGAAATGAAGACTGGTTGCATTCAGTTGCAAAGGAAAACTCAGTGGCATTCACAGACACCACTTACCCTTGTGTCACCATCTGAATTCTTTGGCAGTGCTTCACATTTTCCACTGACTTTGCTTTCTCAGTTGAGTGCGAGGGCTGGTCTTGGTGTTCATGCTCTTTCATCTTTGTATTGCGAGAACAAGAAGTTAGCCCCGCTCACAGAACCACCTTCCTCGTTCTGAGGCATTGGGCACCCCTTTAATGAGTCCTTGTACAACAGAGCTTACAGTGTGTATACAAGGCAAGACAAAGGGCAAGGAAAAACAAAATAGGTGAAAAGGACAAAGTAACAGTCAAATCATCATAAATTTAGCTAGCTACAACCATACTAAATGTAGCAAGAATCAAGGCTGGCATTCTCACAGCCCAGCTCTGCTGGGGAGTGTTTTGTCTGGCATCATAACAGAGGTGAGCTTGTAATTAGTGTGATCCTGAAATCAGTGGGATGCCGGCACAGTAGGAGTAGTGGCTGCACTTCAAGACCTCCCATTTAAAGTAGCCTGAGCACTGGAGAAAGAAGTCTTAGATGAGAAACACCGATAAAAGCCACAGCATATTTCAGACTTCTCAAAACTTTCATCAGAATCACTGTTCTACTCGAAAGACAAAGAGTGGAAAAATCTGGCCCCTATTAAAGAAAAGCTCTTGATTAAAATGGCAATTTTAGTGCAGCTTTCAAAGGCAAATCCTATTTAAAGCTCCTGTTTCCTCATTTTGATAGACTCCCCTGGGAAACGTATGTGAGGATAACTCTCTAGAAAACAGTGTGCTGTCCTTTGAACTTAGATGAAGTTCCACATGGAAAATATAACAGCTTGGTATTCTTTTTGCTAACAGAGTCAGCAGATAGAGATAGGTATGCAGAACGCATTGTGTATCTGCATCTCTCTCTCTCTGTATATAAAATAATCATCTGTGCCAAAGGAATAGAACCGAACTCAGGGTTAAAGATGACGAGGAAAAGAGGAGTGTGTGTCTTGTTTCTACTCTTTCCTGCAAAATCATCCTACCTCTGCAGAGAGAATATGACTCTCCATGCAAAAATCAGATGTATCACTGCCTATGCAGAGGGGTACGCATGCTGCATAAAACATGAGATCTCTTTCTGATGGCGATCAAATTAAAAAATAATGCCAATCTGACATCTCTATAAACTAGGGGTGAATTACCCAGGAATGTCGATAAGCCAGGAACTGAAAAGGTAAACAGAAAGTAGGCTCAGACATAGATTTTAGAGCGATCTGGTCACGTTCTTAACCCAAACACAGGATTTTATGGTAAGCACATCTGTGTTTAACTTGCTAGTCACCCTCCTGACTGAGTACCACAATGAGGGACAGTATTGTAGAACAGGGGGGAGCTGGAATTTATTTGGATGTGGAATAGCAACTCAGTAGACAAGAGTGACATGGTCTGTGCTGCTGGACAAATGCTTCATTTCAGAGCAATATTTTGGGGAGAAACTTGTATATTGATCAGTAAGAAAAAAAAAACAACAGCTAAATAGTACCATTGGTCTGCAGCAGATTTGGTGAGTGACAGATCTTAGGTGTCCATGGCTTTAGAGGTTTTTTCTTGCATGTAGAAAGTATCTCACCCCAGGGCAAGTGCCAGTGCCAAAGATAATCCAAATGGATTGATTAAGATAAATCAACATCCTGCCTCTCAGGAACAGAATTGCTCCAAAAACATTTTCAGGGCCTCATGGCTCAGGTATTACAGCAACCTATCCTCATATTCACTGCATTGATTTTTTTTTTTTTTTTTTTGCATTCCCATGCCACCCGTGGTTCAATAGCTGGTTTATGTTTTCTTTTTCCAAGAAAGAAAAACATGATGTGTGGGATTCATTTGACTGAAACCAGCCATCCGTTTCCAAGTTAGTGACCCTCCAACTTCCTCTGCACTCTCTGCTGAGAAAAAGCACTTTGAGGGAGAGATTTTTCCCATGTTGGGAGACAGCTAAAATCAGGCAAATTATCTGTGCCCTCAAAGAGTATATTTCTCACTTTTCTTTGCAAGCAAGCTGAGAGACACTAGCTCAGATGTTTCCATATACACTGAAAATGTCTAAATGTAACTGAGATGAATGCCAGTGTGCCCTGTTTTGTGCTTTTTGTTTAAAGTACCATCAATGTTACATTTTAGCTCAGTTCCCGATGTCATTGCTGATTTGTGACTACTCTGTCATTGCTAGGTGAGAACACAGAGTTGCCTCCTTTCTCCACAACAGGAGGAGATCACTCCATTCTGGAGGACGCGATGTCACCAGCTCTTAGTGCTACAGTCATCATCATTGTCACCGTTATCGTATCAGGGAGTGCTTATTTGTGTTTCCTGAAATACGTCTGCTCTGGATGCTGCAAAGCTACACAAGTAGTACCAGCCAGAAGACTTGATCCTAGCAGGTCTGAAGAACAAGTCTAATCTCACCTCATCAGGTAATCTGAGCTGTGATAAAAAATATCTGTAACTGAGAAGAAATATTGGAAAGCAGTGGAGACATGCAATTCAGCAAATAATAAGAACTAACAGACCCCTACTCAACATCAGCTATTTGCCATACTGCAGTCATTGTGTCTTTAGTTGATTCTTCCTAGGTATATGAAACTTCTTTTGAAGTTTTCTGATTAAATGTTACTACAGATCACACTTTGCAGTGCTGTTTGCCTCTCCTTGGCAATGCCTTTCATTGTCTCTGATAACGTCTGGTCTACTGCATTTTTCTTGACACTTCTCTGCTTTCTTATTTGACAATGGATTTGGGATTCCAGAGTTCTGCCATTGCTACCAAGTGTTCTCTCTTGGAGAGCGAGAAAGAGCACAGGACTGGATACCTTGGGAACTGTCTGAATTTGTCATCCTTTGAAATGGTAAAGACAATCTCAACACACTTTTGAAGCTCCAAAGACAAGACTTTGGTCTCCATATGCAGACATCTGAGTGATACACTACAGCTTACAGTATGTCAGTGGTCAAAATAGGTGATCTAGCGATCTTCTGACCATAAACTCTATGCCAACAAGTAATCATAGTTCTGTTACTAACAGATCTTTAAAGTCCATGTGTTGCTTTTTCTTTATTGGTGAAGCATTTCACATTTGCCAGGTAACCAAGCTGCTCTTGGGCATCTATCAGAACCACAACGATTCTGGCTGTTTAATAAAACTCTCAGCTGACATCATTCTGGCCACGCAAGTGCCATTCTTCCAGTTACACGTCCTATCCAGTGAGTGAAACATATTTGAACTATGTTAGCTGTGCAGAAAAAAACACATCTGGATGAAATAAAAAATGAATCTGAAGCTTTCTGACAGCAAACATTTTTGCTCTTTCCTGAGATCTGCTGGGAAAATGAAGTTCAGAAGAAAATATCAGTGGAATGGCTTTTCTTGGGCTGAACAGGGAAGAACTGAACAGCTTTTTGGAAGATCTCATTGTGGGGTTTGCTGTGCAGCTCCCAAAGGAAAAGTGGTACCGATAAATAAACGTAAATACCCAGAGACGACCTGTTTGAGACCTACGTGCATCAAGTCTTTGAAATGTGTGTTTATCACTGGCACATTCATTGAGGCAAACTACACCTATATTTGCCCTGTTACAAAGGTACCTCTCCAGGAGACATTGCTTTTATGTCAACCTCTCCTGTTCCCCTTTAAAACAAAGCCTAAACAATTCTGGTCTTTGTTTTTACAGTAAAAAGGCTTGAAAATGGGTTATTTGAAATGCCCATGAGGAAAATTTGAAATAGAAACTCTTATTTATACAGATCTGCCTGTGTGGGATGAGCCAATTTACATTTTTTTGAAGAGATGGGTTGCCAGCACCGTATGCCAGGCAGGTTTTGGATCTGATCTGCATCCCTTGGGCATCCAGTGCTCCCAATCCAACAGTGAAAATGAAATACAAGAGCCAGGACCAGCGTTTGTTATTCTGGGAGAGGGCCAATGAAAAGCAATGCAGATCTGCATTCAGAGCTGGATATCATTGCGTGAATAAAATTCATTATACTTACCCAGATTTCACCTGCAATTGATCAGCAATATTTATGCTTAAAACTGATAAGTTTATCTTGCCAAATCAAAGCTGGATATTGTATTTTGCCTCTTAAATCTCCGTGTGTTTCTGTAGCCGTGTCACTTGTAAGTTGACTGAAGAGCTGATTTTTGTCAGAGGAAAGACTGATCTCGACAAATCTACTTTGCAGCTGTGCATATTGGTGAAGAAAACAAAACAAATAAATCTTGATTCCTCTTTCTTTGTATAAAATTACCGTTCTAAAAGTTTCCATGACTCTCCATTTCATAGCAGATAGCTGTTTGTGAAAACCATCAAGCAAGTCTCAGCAGCCCATGAGAGCTGCTGGTAGTTACCAATATATGCTGGTAGTCACTGATATTTTGACAGCTGTATTGGCAACACTGTATTTTGTATTTTGTTCTCATTAAAACCTTTTCTAATGTCTTAACCATTTCAATCTGACACCCCTAAATAAAGTCACCAGATGCATAAATCTGCTTCGTCTTGATTCTTGATGTGCTTGTGTTGGTTAGTTCCATTCCAGGTATTTGTGCTGTCCTGGTTCCACATAAGGGAATTGCTCTGCTCAGCTTTGTTTTGACACGCAATCAGCCTGCTGCCAGGGCTCTTCTGGCTGGGAACAAGGATGGCCCTCAGTGCAGGCTGAACTTGAGAGACCTGGGTTTCTTGCTCTGACAAAGATCTTCTATGTGAAGACCTCAGAGCAGGTCTAACACCTCCTAAGGACTTTGTGGGGAGCCACACCAACAATTCCCACGGAATCCACAGCCACCAGGCTACAGCTCTGGCTTCAGGTTCCTTCCTTTCCTCCACTGGGACCTGCTCCACTGGGCAGGTAATTAGTATGAGTTAACCAAAGAAGAAACAGAAACAGTTTAGTGGGAGACAGGAGGCACAGGAATCTTTCCCTGGGATTTGCTTTGAGGGTAGATTTAAGCTAGATATTAGGAAGCAATTCTTTACTGTGAGGGTGCTGAGGCACTGGCACAGGTTGCCCAGAGAAGCTGTGGATGCCCCATCCCTGGAGGGGTTCAAGGCCAGGCTGGATGAGGCTTTGAGCAACCTGGGCTGGGAGGAGGTGTCCCTGCCTGTGGCAGGGGGCTTGGAAGTAGATGATCTTTCCACCCCAAACCATTCTATGATTCTGTGATTCTATATCTGCCATTAACCTTCAAAAAAGAACATGCAACTGGGAGCAGATCGGGATCCACTCTTCTCCCTGCTCAGGTCCCTGCTCAGCCAGAAAAATATGGACCTGTTTCATCATCAATATTTTTATCCAGGGTGGGACAACAGTGCTGAGCATTGGGAGGGCTGGAAGGAGACTAGGGGAAGTTAACAAAAAAGACTTGGAGATCAGAGCTGAAAAGCCACAGCACCAATGGCTTGCAGGGAAATCTAACCCCTTAACCCTCATTTCTTAAGCCCATTTTGCAAAATGCCTGTCTTCCTCCTTCGCTCACACTCTGTCCTTGGGAATTGTGAAGGTATCCACCAGAGGGAGTTGCATGAATGCAACAGACGCAGGCTGGAACACAAACGGTTATGAACAGGCTGGGAAGAGCTGCCTGTGCTCTCCCCAGGACAGGCAAGCGGCTCCCTGCAGCCGCTCATAAGGAGCCTGGGCTGAATTCAACAAAGTACTGACCCAAATCTGCATAATCTTAGCTGAATACTCAGTGAACTCTAAGGAACCGCTCTGTGCATTGCATTAAGCATTTTATTAGAGCAGGGTCAAAATCCTCAGCGCTTTGCAGGATCATATGAGGAAAAGCAAAGACTCTGTTTACACCTCGGCTTTTATTTTTCCTTCACTGGTTTGCTTGTTAGAAAGAAAGCCAAGCCAAGGCCAGCCCTGTTGCTGGGAGGCCTGGGGAGGAAGCCTTGGAAGCAAACCCGATTGCTTCCACTCAGGAAGGGTTTGTGATGAGGCTGCCTCTGACACGCGGTGACAGCGGCTGCAGAATCCGCTGCACTCGACGGATGCCAGCCCCTCTCCCAAAGAGAAAAACAATGAAATGATGACACCTCTCCATCCCAAATATAAATAAACCTCTGGTTCAACATGAAGTCCACCTCTGAGACCTTTTTGTCCAATTCATGTTAATACTGTTTCCAGCAGTGAGGAACAGTGCGTACTATCCCTTTACCAAAAAATGAGTCAAATTCCTGCCTCCCTCTGCCCCAGAAAGCAGGCAAAGGATCACAGTGCTAGCAAGGCATTGTGGAAATACCCCAGATCAAAAACATCATTTCAGAGCTTTTTATTTTGATTTTTTCTTTTTTTTTCTTTTTTTTTTTTGAATGCATCTCCTGGGTATCTTAGAGTCTTGAACGGTTCCTAAAAGAAATGTAAGAAAAAGCATTCCACTCTGCCGGAGATCTCAATCCAAATTTTGCTTTCTGTTAGAATAAAGGAGCACAAGGAGTTAATCCCAGCTATGTGCCTTGACACAGCTCCTGGCTCAAGGCTAGGCAGAGGCTGTGAGAAGATGTTAAATGAAGGTGATTCCTGCCTTGAGGAGATTATTTTCTAATAAGAAAAATAAAAATCAAAATATTAGAAAAGGACGAGGCTGCTGTTTCTGTGATGGCAACAACGGTCAGGGGAACAGGAGATGCACAGAAGGGTCTTTCGCCTTAGGACATTCCTGAGCCTAAATTCCAGCCCTGAAAGCAGCTGGCCCCCAGCCCCTGGACACAGCCCTTTGTCACCACTCCTCCCTCTGTAAACCAGGCATCTTAATACCCTCCCTTTTCACAGGAATGCTAAGGAAAATGCCTTGAAGATGAAGTGCCTGTGTTGCTGTCACGCTGCCAATTCTCCGCCGCTGCGCAGATTCATATGGTAACAGGAGCCAAGGTCAGGGGAGCATTAGTCAGCCCGAATTTGGCAAACGGGGGGTGTTGGTGTCCGATAGCCCTCACTTGCAGATTAGATTAGAGTGAAATGCCCTGCCTAGGTTATCCTTGAAAATCACTTCAGCTACTGCGGGAGGCGGCTGTTCATTGCATTAGCTGGGTTGAAAGCCGGACGGTTACTTTCAACATGCATTTGCTTCACCGGTCCTGGTTTTCGGGGTTGTCAGTGTTGATTTAAGCCTACATGATTTGAATGTAAGTATCCCCAGTCACTTCAATGAGGTATTACCAATCTCTTCATATTTAAGCTAATATTCTTTCATCCTTTTCCTCTTTTTTTTTTTAAGCATATCCAAAGGGTGTCTACAGAGAGGCCATTTTCAGTGATGGTTCCCTCACTGTGAAGATTTTGCTGGTCCTATCCAAGGGTGTAGGTTTTTGTATGATGAATTACTGCAGAAAGACCGTGGTTTAACACCCACCGAGCCTGTACATCCCCGGGGTGCAGAGCAGCATGGAACACTACCTCAGCAAAGCAGGGCATCCACATCAGTGTAAGTTCTTAACTGACAAGCACTATCATAAACAAGGCTGATGAGCTTGTGTGCAATGTCCTCTGCCCGCTGTGCTGCCAGTTTTGGAGCCAGCTCGCTCCCTGTGATGGGGGGCTGCCGGTGAGCTCAGCCTTCGCTGCTGGATCAGAGAAAACATCTGGGATGACAGCAGGTAACCTCCGTCCTGTGACAGGAGATGAGCAGGTCAGGTCTACAAGGCTTGTTTCGATCATATCAAGAATGTCCTTTGCAAATCTAACATACTTATTTTTAAAATATTTTCTTGATAGAAAGGCAAACATTAAGAATGAAGAAGAAAATGCCAAGTGGGTTCTCAGTGCTGTTTGCCAGTCACCTCTAGTCTGCTGTCACTTGTAGTCTAGGGGAAAGGCGAGTCTTCTGAAGCACTACTGATATTATTAGAAGTCTAAATATTTGCACTGCCTCTCCATGTCTCCATCAGTCTCACGTAAGACACCAGATTTTCTGTTAGCAGTTGTGAAGGTGGAAGTCCTGATGCCAGCCAAGCTGTGCTCACCAGGAGGCTGGGACACAAGGAGGTGGGGAGAGAATATGGATCTAGGTCACCTCTGTGCTTTCCTGCCCCTTTGCATAAAACCTTGCAGTGAAATGGATGGTCAAGGGGTGGGTGGGAGAAGCAGGGACCGTGCAGCCTGGCAGTGACCTTGCAGAGCTCCAGCTCTGGTGTCTTTATGTCCCTTTCCTCCTCTTCCCAGGGTGTGCGCTCACTCACTCTCAGGGGAAGTTTCCATCCCCTCTAAAACAGCGGAAAAGCACAAAGTGAAATACCAAGATTGGCCCTCTGTCAGTATTAACCAGACTTGGGAAAAATGCCAATAAATCCAGTCTAGAGCCTTTGTGTAATTCTGTGGGACTCCGACAATAAATCTGTGGTTTTATAGGAGTTCCTTCTATGCTACATACCCTGACCCTCATTCCGTACATTACATATGGTCCAAGAACATGAAGCAATCATCCCAAAACAGAGACTTCTCCCAGATCCACAGTCATTCTGAGAGAGATCTGGTTCGCAAATCAGCTTCCAAAAAGCAACATGTTTCTGGAGGGACAACATGAACAAAATCAAAGCACATGTGAGAAAAAGCCAAGTTGAGGCCAGGAAGGGATTCAGCCACTGCTAAACACTCCCTCCCCTTTATCCCCTGCCACCCCCTTGTCCCCTCTTTTGTTGGCACAAGGAAAAAAAGTCCCAATGAAGCCACAAGTGACAGACGGCATTTCTTTTTTCTGTGAAACCACTGTGAAACAGAGTTGGGTTGAATTAAAGCCATACAAACTGGGGATAAGTCAAAGCCGTTTGTGTAGAAGCATCCCAGGACAGCCACCACGTTGCTGAAGACTGAGATGGAAGCAGGGCCAGGAGTCACATGGAGATGAGTCCTTGCAAAAAAGTCGTTTCTAATATAATCAAAGTCAAAATACAATCCAAAATGAGATTGCTGTAAATAAAGGGAAATGTTATTAGTTCCAGATGGCATCATAACACTAAGTTTCAGAAAAAAAATCAAAGCCAACATATTGAAGAAAATAACCACCCCTTTTGGCCCATATTACAGAATGAGGTATTGGCATCAGACAGTCTCTCTGGATGTGGAGATGGTTATTCACACACATGCTCCTTACAAAATAATAACAATTTAAAAAAACCCCAAAACCACAAGAAAAGGAGCTTCCTTCCTTCTCACCTTCCTCCTCCAGATTTCCGTTATAATCTGGTCTCTATACATGTCACCAGGTAAGACATGGGAGTCTTTTTTTTTCCTGCCTGATGAATTTTGTTTGTTTCAAACCTGAATAAGTCACAAATTTCAGGGTAAAAATTCAGCTGTACTGTGCACAGTTGATGTCAGGGAACAGAAGTCAGGGTTATCTGTGCCTTGATTATCTTTGAAGCAAGGGAGCCGAATGATGAGAAAATCAAGGGTGGTTCCACTGAACCCAACAGCATAACTTTGATTAGCTACAGTGGGCTGACGACTTCACTGCTGACATTCCTCCTGCAGAATATAAACTGAACCTGAATCTGAAAGTCAGGTTTGGTTTTCTCACACTTTTCCATCACCAATAATCTGTGTTTGGACTTTCATAAATAATTATGTTTATAATCCATAAACCAGAAACCCACTTCAACGCTGTGAACTGTGTTGTCCCTGCAGAGCTCACAAAGAGAAGAAACAGTGCAAGGTTAGTTTAGTCAATCAAGTCAGTTGGTGAGGTCCTGTGTATATGCAGGAATTCAGTCTGCTGCATAAGCAAGGGCCAGACATGTTTATATGTTTCAATAGTCGCTTAATAGCCACCACATACGAAATCCCCAAGTTTTGCATGCTTTCAGATGAACAAAATTCCGCCGGGATCCCAGACTTCATCACACTCCCATTAGGACTTCCCTAGCTTTAACTGACATTCTGAGTTCAACAGAACAGTAACTTCAGTAAGTTTGTCTAAATTTTTGCTCAGCTCTTGCTGTTTGTTTGGCTGGCTCGGTTTCTATCTGTACCTCTAATTCTCATAAACATTGTAGGATAGCCCAAGTGGTGGGTTCCTCTTTGCCTTGCCTTGGTCTATGTGTGGCAAATTCCTGTTTACGAGCTGCCATGTGGTTTTTTGCCGATGCCTCTTTTCTTTCCACAGCTGGGACTTCAATGTCTTTTCCAAAACCAGCAAAAAAACCTATTCAAACATCTTCAGAAACTTTGCAGGTTCTGGTTTCTAGTTTTATTCATTCCTTTGCTGTGTCTGGAAGTTGTTGTCTTCTCAGAGAATAAGAGCAGCAAAACTAAACTGAAAACACATAATACTTCACCAGGAACACAAGGACTGCTCTAGGGGCTGTGACCTCTGCTAAGACTTGTGTGCACTTTCTGAGGGGTTTCCTCTGCCGATCTGGGGTGCCCAAGGCACTGCGCTGGATCAGGGCCACAGCAGGGACCCAGCACTGCTGTGGTCCAAACATTTTTCTCCAGCAGTGCAGTGACAGCTGAAACCATGACTTCTGCCTGGAAGGTGTCAGAGAAATATTCACAGTGGTTGTACCTCTTCTTCATGTCAGCGTGACACCCGTGTGTGAGACTGTAAGTCCAGAGCCTCAGCCAACGAGAGATGGCTCATAACTACACACCTCTCAGCATCATTGGGAATCGCCTTGCAGATAGCAATGGCTCAGATGAACCCAAGAAAGACCAAAGGGATGCTGGTCAAAAAAGTGAAATGCCTTCAAGATCTTACTTGGACACTGACCTCACATAGCTCCACAGCACACGTCTCCCTGTATTGAAGAAATTTGGGGTGCTTCTCAGAACCCATTAAGTTTGGATTGGCCACAGGACAACACTCTCTAAAAGCACCTTATTTCACCCCGGCAAGCTAAGAAATGCCCTTATTTCTTCCTGGATGAGGCCTTGGTGACCCACGCCTTCATGACCTCCTATTTGACTTGCTGTGATTCCCTGTTTGAAGACAATACAAGTCAAATTCAGCTTGCTTTCTCCATGCTGTGGCTTTCCATGAATATAGGTGTCTTCAGTGGATCCCAGGCAGCTTCTGGTACCAGTGATCAAGCCCATTTTAGTGGTACTATCTCAGGAATAACAAAAAGCTAAGATAAAGCTTAAGACAAAACAAAGAAGCTTTTTTTTTTTTTCTTACTGGAGCCTGGCTATTAGAGGAGATCAGACAAATTCAGTCCCTGAGCACCTCTGGGAAATTAGGCAAACCCTTCCTGCCCGGATCAGCTGTGTCAAAATGTGACTCAGTCTTCGTCACTGCAAGTAATTGTTGTTTCTGTCTCAGCTGCAAGGTCACCTCTGGATTGAAATATTTGAAGTTTACTTTTGATTAATATTCACCATCTGAAGGCAAATGACAAAGGCATTGCATTTTCCTTCAAAACACTCATTGTTCACACAGATCTAACTAGTCCTTCCTCTGGGACAATGTCCCTTACATAAAGCTGAACTTCCTAAATAAAGCTAAAACCAGCTATTGGGAAAAAACCTGTATTTCCCTACGCACGAGGAAATGACTGAAATGCCATTAAACACAGAAAAGAAGGACATTTAAGTTATTATTCCTTCCAAAGCTTTGTATTATGTTTGTCACTCTTACAATAGCACCTATATAGAGAAATTCAGATAAGAACCCCCCTGAGATAAGCATTGTGCAAAGTCCTTATAGTACAAGGCAATCCCCATAATAGCCAGGAGATTAAAGTTGAAGAGACTGAAGTATTTCATAGCTGAATGTCCCGTCAGTACAGTCAGATAATAAGCCTCCTTTTCACACACCATTTGCCTTCAGCAGAGGGGGATAAATTAACCTGCACGGTGCACCGCACTAGTGACTTCCAGTACTTCAGGGCAGGTGATTTTGGATAAATCCGCATGGGAGACCTCAGGCAGACATGAACTCACTCGGGAGGGCTCCGAGCAGGTGGGATGTCAGCCAGCTTTGACCTGAGGTTGTGTTCCTCTGCCTGGCTGGTGTAACCGAGGGGGGAGAGCAAGGAGCAGCGGGATAATTCTGTAGACAGAAAGAGTTGAAGAAGAGAGTGTTTAAGTGACTTTCCTAAGGTCACACAGAGGAACTGGCTGGGATGACAACAGAACAGGTAGTGAAAAGCAACAAGACAAACCTCCTTTACCAGAGGGTGGGAAACCCAACATTTTCTAACCGGGGTTTGGAAAACATGTTGTACAGACAAAGTATTCATCTCTTTTTCTTTCTGACTGTGCTAGCTGCAACTTTACCAAGCTTGTGTTTTTTTTCACTAATTTCTTTACAATTTTCCCTATTCCACCACCACAGCCTGGGGTGAAGTGTGAGATACCAGTGGGGAAGGTGAGTGCACGCAGAAGGAATGCAAGTGCTGGAGGAAGCCAGGCAGCCAAAGAGCATCTGCGCCTACTGCTGAAGGCTATGCTGGTGCTGACACACTGGGTTATTTCTGCTGTGATATTACCCGGGTGTCTAATTAAAGACAAGGTTAAAGACACAGCCCAAGACTTAAAGTTGTGAATACTTAGAAGCAGAGATTTCAGCTTTTGCTTTGGTGTTTAAAAGGTCAGAAGCTTTACAGCTCCTGCTAATCTCCACTGAGACACATCCCAAACACCCTCTCAGGTAACACAAGCATAGCTTTAGGATACTGGGACAGCAGGGAAGTATTCCACTTCCAGGGCTAATCAGAAAAGGTTGCACTAGTGAGAAATTCTCTCAAATTTTTCAGACTTGGTAAAATACTTGGTAAAAACATTGTGCTTTGGGTTTTGGTTTTTTTTTAGAGAAAGAATTAGTCTTTTATTGCAACCAGTCAGTATTTTTTAATGCATAAAGTGCAGCAACAAATAATATTTTTCCATTAGGTTTTATTTGGAAATCAAAAGTAGTACAAAACCATATTTTAAATCTAGCTACTTATCCATGCCAAAGAGTGTGAGTCACACATTATAGTATTCATGGAGAAGCCAGCAAAGCTTGGAGAAATATTTTGGTGTTAGGTTTCTGTTCCATATCCAGAACCAGACTGAACTGTCTAGAGGGTGAAATCTGAGAATAACAACAGAGGTCAAGATTTTCGGACTCAGGTGCCTAAGAGATAATTCCATCCTGGGGGACCTCGATAAAAGATTGTGTCTTTACTTGAAATTCAGACTCCTACAAAATTTACAAAAAGTTAACAGGCACCAGACATGTGCACCATAAAGGAAGTTGGGGTAGGATTCAAGTACTTACTTGTAGGTGTCTGCATCTGAACTAGGGACGATGTTCTCATTATAGTAGATACGGATGGTGACTCCTATAAAGTCATAGTCAATGGGGTCTGGAAATGACTCAACTAACTATCAGGTGCCTCCTTCAGGGTGAAACAAATTATGCTGAAGGCCACATTATGCTGAAGGCTCCATGGTTTGTATTAGCTGGATCTCCACTGAGTAGAAAGGGAGCACAGACATTTAGACCTCATGTGCACACCAGTACTTATGTGTTTTAGCGTCTAACTGAATCCTGTGCCAGACGTTAGAATATGGACCATCTGTGTAACTGTAGTCAAGACGTCTCAAGTTATGTCTAACCCAGTTATGTCTCAGGTACACTCACTCCATACAGCAATTTCTCCTTTGTGCACACCATGCTCTTCTCCTCACACATCTGTTTCTCGACAGCAAGGAGACTGAGGTTCTCAAAGTACCCCTGAATCAAACCCCAGAGTTGATAACTTAGCTGAAAGTAAAACAACAGAGGAGTTCCTAGCTCTGTCTGCATGGACAAGGCAACCCGCTCTCAAGCTGCAATAATTACCTTCTCACGTCTTGCGTCTACTGGTAATAGGCTGAAAACTTGAGCTTGAAGTTTGGACTCTGACCATGGGAAAAGAGAGTCAGCACTAGCACTGACAACCCGGGCAATTTACTTTGCACTGTGATGGAGTGAAAGGTATTGAGATTCCTGACCAAAACCATTTTCTTTCATGCTGTTTCCATGAAAGCCAGTGTTGGAAACCAAACATCATACACAAGCAATGTCCTGTCAGTCCTTGCAGCCTCCCCTGGCACACCTTAGAACTGATCCAAGATTCAAACTTCAAAATATTTTTAAGAACTTGTCAGATTTTGTTCCTTTTTTCTTTTTTTTCTCCCTTTTTTTCTCACTTTTCTTTTTTTGGTTTCTTGGGTTTTTTTAATCCGCTTTCACAACCTTTTTTTTCTGCAGACAAATTGCATCAGAAGCCTGATCCCTGGCTCTTGTTATGTGGACTTTTAAATCTTTGCAGGGTAGCACTGGAAATCAAGTGCTATCTTATGCTCATAAAGCTCGCTGTAATATCTAATCTATATAACAAAGGACAGGAAGGAAGGGGAAATCACTTCCCCCCAAAGTCCTCAGAGCTAAATGACCGAAAGGGTGAGGAACGCTGATGGAGGGGGAGGCATGTGCTGGCAGCCCAGAGAGCGACTGCAGCGATGATGCAACCACACTTCAGCAAGGCTGTCCTGGTCATGAGAAACACCCACAGCACTCGGCATCACTGGGAAGGACATCAGAGGGTACAGAAAATGATGAGTGCGTTCAACAGAGCATACCCAGATAATGTGTTGAAAAATGAAGGAAAATTAAGGGACTGGGGAGAACAACTGGCAGTCAGGGCTCCATGACTCTGATTTTTGCTTTGCCATTCCTGGAGTGCAACCTCCTCAAGAGCCAGGGATGAAGAGTTGAAGACTAAGTGACATGTGCCGCCCTTGTGCAGTCCTGGCACACCGACCTTGCGTGACCCAGCAGGGATGATCTGCGACTGCAAGGAATAAAGCCTGGAAATGTCTCCTGGGAAGGGCTGGGCCTCACCAAATGTACAGGACATTTTTATAACCCTGCCCCTCGGACTGCAAGCGAGAAAACAACAATGAAGCCAATCCCAAAGGGTCGCATTGCCAAGTAAGGCAGTTGAAACTAATGATATAAATACGCTTTGAACAAGACATCTTTATCAAGAGAGGAAGTATTAAGAGCTACAGTGACCAGGCAACATGGGAGAAAGGAGGATAAAGAGGGACTGAGATAAGGTTAATGAAGAATGACAAATAGAGCCAAGAGGCTTTTTCCTGTTAATAAAAAAAAAAAAAAAAAGCCCCCCTCCTTATCTAACTCAAGGACTGACCGGGGACTTTCTGAGCCTCTGCAGCAAAAGGGAACTGAAACACAAACCCTCCCTTACAAATGTTGGTGAAGCTCTGGTCCAGCTGCGGATCTGCCTGTTCCTGCAGAGGATGAGGTGGATGATTCCTGCGGAGCAGGGGTGGATGGTTCTCAAGGGGGAAGATGTTTCCTTCGCTGCACGGGCAGCCCAGGGCAGTCCCTGGTGTCCCCCCTGAGGGCTCAGGGCATGGCTGCTCCTGCTCTCCCTGCAGCCAGGGAAAGCCAAACACAATCAGATGCAGGTTCAGCCCTGCAAAAACATATTTGATTGCCTAGAGTTGTCATTTTGTTATTCCAGAAACTTCCAAGAAGGATAATAAACAGAAAGGATTAATTAAAGATCAAGGATTAATCGAAAGCAGAGCAATACCTTCTGGCTAACAGACCCTGTTGCACTTGCAGCAAGAGTTGTTTTCATCTCTCCGTGGTGTGGTTTTAATTTCTAATAATTGAGCTCACTACAGCCATTTGCAAGCAAACTTCCCTGGCTGTCACCCAGCTTGAACCTCTCCACTGATGCCTTTCCAGTGGATGGAAAATGCAGCACGCTCTGCAGCAGCGCTGGGAGACCAGGAAGAGCCCATCCCAGTAACTGGCTGGCTCAAACAAAACTGAAGCCAGCGGAAAGAATCCAAATTACTTTCGAGGACGTTGGCTCAGGGCTTTTGAGATTTCAGGCCAAGATGACAGGGCTAGAACTCATAGAAGCAGAGCAGGTGTGAAGGTCAGGGACAGATTTAGATGATAGCACCCAACGCCTGTTGCACAGTCGTCCTGCAGAGCAGGCTCTGCCTCCTGCCACGCTGTCCTGATAATGAGTGACTTTTCCTAAGCAGCATCAGGACCCTGAGACCAATCATAGCCCTTAATTAACTGACCTGACCAACCTGCCCTCCCAGCACTCATGCTGTAAGTAACTTTGTCACCAGTCCCATCTCTGTCCCCATCTCCACCTGCTCTTGACCAGGCTGTCTGAATGGACCCCAGACCTTGACTAGTTGATGGCCATGGCCGCTGGATAGTCAACAGAACTGGTCATGGCCCTTCTGTGCCTGCACCCTGTTGGGGTTGAACTGCCCATGCTGGAATCATCCTCAGCTCCCAGGTTGTCCTCCCTCGTGGAGCAGCCCCACTCTTACTCCTCCTGAGCAGGCACTTGAATTCCACACCCCCAGCCCACACAGAAGGACCTCATGAGGAGCTAATGATGGCTCTTGCAGGCACCCCAAAGTGCTTTCCATACCCTGT
Organism: Syrrhaptes paradoxus; assembly: GCA_013400615.1. Taxonomy (NCBI): domain Eukaryota; kingdom Metazoa; phylum Chordata; class Aves; order Pterocliformes; family Pteroclidae; genus Syrrhaptes; species Syrrhaptes paradoxus. Next base: position 111,626 of record VZTO01024158.1, read on the forward strand.
TTCACCGACCTTCCTGGCTTTGGCAAGTGTGCAGCTTTCCTATGAGCAAGGCAGCTGGGCACAGGCCTCCTCACTGAAAGTCAAATCAAGATGGCTGACCTTCAAGAACACCTTGAGGACATAGAGATGTTCTCCAGATGAAAAGCGATTAAGTTTCCAGGCCAGACAACTCAACACTCCATCCAATTTTAAGTTCTGAAGAAAGGGGTTAAGTGATAGCTTAGATATAGATATAATCAAGTTAAAACTAGTGCTAGGTCATGGTAAATTGTATGTTATGTACAAACTAAAAGAAAAATAAATAGCCTTGTATACATAGATCCATACACTCTCATGGTTTCTTTTAGCTCAACTGAGACAAAATGATCCAGGCATTCTCATCAAGTCTCAGAATCGTATTTGGGAACGTTGGATATGCTATTTGTAGCCTAATTTATCCATTACCTTACTAGCAAGGTACTGTTGTAATGGCCCTTACCATTTCTCAGAATTGCTCTGAGTTTTAGCACATAATGTTTACAAAATACATGTACAGCACGAAAAAGCATATCTGAATAGCGAAGCATTATTAATGATAACTTCCATTTTGATAAGGCTGAAAAAAATCATGAGAAAGGGCTAGTGTCAATAAAAACATGGGTGGGAAACTCTCAGTAGCTGTTCTTTGCAACACAAGGATTTATAACCTCTCCCAGGAGCTTCCGAGGGACTTCCTAGCTCTCACCTCCAGACAGTGAAACACATTGCGCTGAAAAGTGGTAGTTACTATCTGAAATAAAATATTCCACATGGTATCCTTTGTGTTTCCACATGGAGGCTCTTTTGACCTCTGAAAGCAAGCCCTTCTCATCGCTTTTATCCCATGCAGATATAAACCTTCATCGCTGCTTCATTTCATTAGCGTATACGTTGAGATGCAGCTCCAAAGCAGCCCGTTCTTTCAGAGGTGATATATGCAGCGCAGGCAGGTCTGTGCCTTACTGCACAGCAACGTCACCCAGGATATCTGGGGATAATTTGTTCCAATAACATTTTAAGTACTGTTCTTAACAATAATTTAATTTTGTGTTTTAATAAAAAAGGCAGATGCAGGCTGCAGCAGAACAATTCCTGGCACAAAATACCTCCTGAACTCCAGACAAACATATTTTAATAGACTTCTCTTGCATATCATTTAAGAAGATTTTCAAATGTACAGATCCTATCCGGTTACCATCACTTTGTTGGCAGCTGCTTCACAGACCTTTTCTACAGTAAAAAGAAGCTGTCAAAAAACGACAGCGCAAGAAAAATATGGCCAAAATGACAGCATTTGGTAGAAGTACCATCTGCTCATTTAAAAGCAACACGCGTTTGATATCCTGTAGTTACTCTTGTTTTTCAAGCTTTTTATGGTTCTGAAATATTTTCAGGACAAAGGTCCCAGAAGTCCCAGGCGAGGGGAGAGATCCACTGCTGTGAAAACAAACCCAGAACTAAACAGCTCATCGAGGAGATCAGCAAGGAAATGTCATTTACTCCACTATGGTACATGTAGCCCGTGTCTAGAGGTGCCTCCTTGATCAGCAAAGCCTCCTTCCTTGGGACCCATCCCTTCTTAGAAAGAAGAAAGGGAATTAGCTTAAAACCCATGCAAAAAGCTTGGAAAATACTAACTTGTCTTACTTCACGCTGTGCAAGGATTTTACTGTAAAGAGAACAGAGGGACCCAACAGATCTGAACATGTGGAAGTGCTTCTTTGTCAACCTGAAGGTTTTATGGAAGCTAAATCAGGCTTATTATTTAATTTCTTTTTGTATGCTGCAAGTTACTACAGCGAGGTCCCAGATTTCAAAATCTGGCCTGGATTTCAACCTCCCAAAGTGCTGGGCTGATTGATTCTGTGGTTATAGTTCAACTGTTGTCAAGGAGCCAGTTGCAAAACTGGCATGTGGTTCCAGGCTCAGATTTTGATTATTTTTGGACCAAGAGCTGGGTGCGTCTGGAGCTGGGATTTTACATTATGTCTCTATTAAGTAACATTTTGCAAACACTCAGCCCAGAAGGAGAGAGCATATTCCAAGGGGCACAGACTGTTTTAAAACAAAATTGTTTTTTAAGTCTCAGGTTCCCATCTTCTGCATTGTCAGGATCTGAGCAGCACTGATGGAGCTGCCAGCAGCCCGCAGCTCGAGCATCACCCTCGATGGAGCAGACACAGACTTAATTTGAGTCCTCTTCTCCCCCTGCCACCCTGCAAAACCTGAGCCATCACCACCAAATTCAGTATGGGTATCCTAGGGCTGCAGACAGGCCTCCCAAACTGGTCACATTGTGCCTCTAACGGTATAAAGGAGCACAGGATTGTGAACCTCTGTGCAATCCCACCATGGGGCTGTGACCAAGCTAGTATTAGGAAGAATTTTTTTACTGTGAGGGTGGTGAGACACTGATGCAGGTTGCCCAGAGAAGCTGTGGATGCCCCATCCCTGGAGGGGTTCAAGGCCAGGCTGGATGAGGCTTTGAGCAACCTGGGCTAGTGGAGGGTGTCCCTGCCCATGGCAGGGGGCTTGGAACTAGATGATCTTTAAGGTCTTTTCCAACCCAAACCATTCTAGGATTCTAACACTTCCAGCCTTGGTACAAATGCCCACCCCTGCCTGATGTGTTCCAAAGCTGAGCCTCAACAAGGGACTTTCCCAGCTTTAAACCCTCTGAGCAAAGCTAACCCTGTAGCGACAAGCTCTAGGTGAAAGTGATGGAAAGAGGGAAAGTGGGAAATCTGGTGACTTTCCAAGCTCAGTGCCTTTTCAGATGAACTGTGTGTGATGATGGGTGGACGAGGGGAATAACAGACCCATGGGTTTTAATTAAGCTATCAAAAAACCTGTTATTTGATCAAAGCAATGAGAAAGCCTCCTCATGGCATTTATTTATCTCTAGGTTAATCTGTCTTAAGGGTCTGAAAAAACACATTGCATCTGCAGTAATTCTTACTATTTCTGGCCATGTGAGCTTTGTCACTACACATGTCTGGAGCAATTAGCATGAACAAATCCTCACACCAGCCCAGTGAGTGAGTGTGGGTGAGTATCCCATAAAATGGCTCATGACCTCTTTGAATCATGCACCAAGGACAGGGTGGGTGCCTGTATTGTGCATTTTCTTCTGCATATTCAACAAAATGAGGATTTGGGGGTTACCTGTGTCCCTGTGGCTCCCTCATATCACATGCACCATTTATAAAGCAAAAGACACAAATCAGTAAATGATGTTTCCCCAGAGAAGGGTTGCAGAGGCACACACAAGAGAAAGTAGTTTCTCCCCTGGTAAGTCATGACAAGAAATCTGTCTCCTGCCTTACAGAGCTGCGTTAATCACTTGTCCCTGCTCCCTCTTCCCACTAATGAAGTCAGTGTGTCTAATCAAACTTGATCTGAATGAATTATGATTCATATCTTACCTAAAGTGACTGTCAGAGTTAAGCAGCTTTTTAAAAATGGAGTTCCTTGAAATACTGATACATATAAATGTTACTCAACAAAGTTCACTCTTCTAAAATTATTACCCATATTAATTACAATATGATTTCTTTCCCTTCCCCTCTTGCTTGCTATCAAGTGTTAACAGAGCTATGAGAAAGTGAAGTTCTTTTTAACTCTGGATTGCAAACCACCAACACAGCTGCAGATTCATTTCCAGTTGCAGATGCTTTCTGGCTAATGAAGTTAGAGCCAGAAGAAATGCATTTTGGCTTTGATGTTTTAAACAATTTACAGGCTTGACTGTTGGAAGGGGGAAAAAATAACCTTTTATTTGTACTTTGGGCAAGTTAATTTTTGAAATGGCTGAAAGGCAGACAATAAGCCTTGCACTATCATGCTTGCAGAGCTGCTTTGGAGATTGACGCTAAACATAAAAACTTCTTGGATGCGAGCCTGAAGTGCTCCCCGGGGAATAATTGTGCAACAGCAGAGGGATGAACTAGATGATGAAATAAATCTTTTTTGCCATTACTGTCTCTGATTCTAAAGTTATTAGAGTGCTACTAAGGACATGATAGCAGGAGAGATTTTTAAGACTCTAGTAAGTCTTGTGAGGAAAAAAAGCAAAAAATCTAGCAGCTGTAAAAGCCAAAGGCACTGCCAGGCATGCTGGCACACCGCACAGTTCAGGCAATATAGCAATCCTGTGAATTTTTAGAATTCCCCAAAACCAGTAGAAAAAGGACAGAACAGCCAAGTGACAGTTGTCAAAGAGGGAAAAGGCTCGGGAGTGACCATCAGAGTGAATGGTGAGGCAGGAGCCAGGAGCAACCAAGAGGGTGGAAAACAAATCTCCTGCCTTGAGGACAAAATCACCCAACGTGTTTGCAAAGGACAGGACACCTCTAGTCTGCTTGTTCCAGTTCATGTCATATTTTCAGCGATCAGAGCAAGAGGATGGACAATTACCCATTGCCTGGAGGCAACTGTGTCTCCAGATGACAAGGGGAAGAGACAGGGGACAAGGAGGATGTCCCTGCTCAGAGCTGAGGTCCTGCAGCTCCACAGGGAAAATGAGGGAGGTGAGAGGGGCAGAAGCAGGAAGGAAAAGGAAAGGAAAACCAAGGACTCCGTGTAATTTCCTGCAGCTCAGAAAGTCCCTGAGTGCTCTTCAAGACATGCCACAAGAGCCAGCAGAGATGTAGGAGTTTTTTTTCATTGCCTGGTGTTCATGTCCTAATGAAACCTGCATTCAAAAGACCTTTGGGGCCATTTTGGTGAGCCTGTTACAGGAAAACAGTTTGGGACTGCTCTGAAGTCCTATGCTCTCCCTCTGCCTTCTTTAGGAACCCCATTCAGCATGCACCACAGAATCGTGGTGTCATCTTCCTTCCTTATGATTGGCAAGGTAATCAAAAAGATGGGATAAGTCTTGGTTTTTCAGAGGTAAGAAGAGGTGAATGACAGGCAACAGCATACAATGAGTGAGAAAGAAATTCTCAGGGAAGAAAGATATGGCAAAGGGAGATGTGAAAGTGTGTGGAGAAGATGGTGGAAGGGACCATAGCTGTACTCAGAGTATAAGAGAAGCAAACCTGGAGAAAGCAGTGAAAAATAGATAAGTGACTTTTGAGAGTCTTGTATGCCTTTGGAAGTGAATAGGATCCTGTTGCCCAAATTCCTGGAATAAGAGTCACCCAGATATCATAGGTTTTCTGCACATGAGAAATCTCATCCTCCAGCATGTTGAGAGTTGCATAAAAAGCTGTCTCTGTATTTCCCCTAGATAGCCTTGTAATGCTGTGAAGAACAACCATGAACAACCTTCCATGTGATTTGCATTTTTTGAAGGTGGTGGTGGGGAAATTTCTCCACACACAAACACAGCATCAAATCTTGCTCGGTAATACAGTGCTATCCTGGAACACATCTTTAGCGTGGGGGCTTCACAGCACATTAAAACAGCACAGGGCATCAGCTATGGAGGAACCTGCAAGGCAACACACTCATGAACTTTGTGAGGTGAAGGAGAAGACACGAAGCAATGGAGGGAAAAGTTAGTGCTGTGAGCTGCCCAGACAAAGCAGAACGTACCATGGCTTTGAGATTTGTGCCATATCTTGCATGGCTTTGGAAAGGTCACACATAAAGGGAGAAAATGGTTAGTAACTAAATGCTGCAGAAAGCATCTAAGAGGAAACAAGCAGACAGGAAGAGAGGGAGGACTTTCTTGTAAAGGTCCCAGGGATTTGGGACAGGGGCAGGCACTTAAAAATGGCACCACAAAACCAGGAAAACCTCTTCGAAGGTCGAAGCAATTTTCCTGTTCCTGAAGCAATACAGAAGGGACTTGGTGGGAGTAGGCATGCCTTTTGGTGAATGTGGTGGTTTCTGCTTGTGTTTAATGTGCTCAGAGGATCAGAACACCACCAAATGTGGAATGAGACAGGAAGCACAAATTTCCTGACTTCAAGGTGGTTTCCAGAGCAGGTGATGTGTTACCAGACCGTGTGTCTAGAGTAATGTAGCCAGCATAAAACAAACACCACTGGCAAAGAGAGGAAGGGGAGAAGGTATTGAAAGTGGGAAAGAAACATGAACTTATAAAATACAATGAAAAGTTGCAAAGCCCTGTAAATGTGCAGAGCTAGGTATGGCCAATCAGGGACAACATCAATTTTAATTTTTTTTTCAGTACTGCATTTAGTTATAGTTTCCTTAATTTAACTGGCCTGTGGCACAGTAAGTTAAGCGGCAAAAGGAGAGGAGTGACTGTGCTGGGGCCCATCCGAAGTCTGCGAGGTGATTAGGGCTTGCAGTTTCCTTTGAGGACTTCCCAATCCTCCCACACATCAATGGCTTTCACTGGATCACAGAAAATTGGAACAATTCTCAAAGATGGGCAGAGGCCCTAAAGATGTGCTGTGGAGCTCTTGTCTGACTCAAATCCCCTTGAATTTTAAGAGGAAATGAAGTGTGTTCCAGGCTGACCTTTCAAACCTATCTATAGCACTTTGATGTGTCTAGACCAGCACCTGAGCACCTTCCAAATTTAACAGTTTTAGCTGTCAGCTACCTTTCCAAAACAGGAAAGTTCTGCTCTCCTGTAACTGAGCTAAGAGCCCTCGTCTCCTTTTAGAGACAATAGAGAGAAACAATATTATTCAGTGATTCATCTGACCTATTTTAAACATCAACTTTAGGGAAACTTGAATCATGACCTACCAAATGGCTTCTCCTCTCCATTGACTGTGAAGAAATGTTTATCACATCATAGACATCTGCATTTACTCAGCCCAAATTGCATCCAGAGAAGCTGAAGCCCAGACTAATTCTCTTTATTTCACTGGCGTTTGACATTTAAATGTCTTCCAAATCTGTGAGTGGTTACACAGACAGGGGAAGTAAATCCAGGTCTGAATTCCAGGCTAACCTCTGATCACTGAATTATCTTCCTTCTGGATCTGGTATAAAATGAGAAATGGTTTGTTTTTAGCTTCTCTTTCAGTTGCAACTAAATTCTCCAAACAGGCCAATATGGTTTGAGTTCTTCTGTTCAACAGAGCATAAACATCCCCAGAAGGTTAAAATCTCAGCGTTTCTTCCATGTTAGAATTCTTGTTCAGAATTGTCTGATCATTTAAAACTTAATCCTAACTCTAATTGTCTCCAATTTACACCACACTAAATCTCTCTAAAGATCACATCTGTCCAGATTATTTTGCTTCAGATATTTTCATTTGAATCTTGTCAGAAAGCTCTACATCTGTTTGAGTTGTCATCCTCTGCCATAGGTCAGATGAAGTTGTGCAATAGGGTGAAAATGGTTTATAGGATTTCTTTGTAGTGATATAATTCAGCTATTAAAGTTTGTAGTAAAATTATCTTCTAACTCAACTAAAGCACCATCTTTTCCAGGGAAAACAATCATCTTGCTTTTCTCTTCCCTTCATGTATGCCTCTTTTTCTCCATACCAATTTTCTCCCCTCTTCTACTAGAGATTTCCTCCTTCACTGGGGAGGTGGAAAGGGGGATTACACCCATTCCTACCTGTAACTGAACCACAATTCCCATAATGAAAAAACAGATGTCCAGTCCATCTTTCACATCCTTTTTGATGCCTTAACACTCCTCCAGTCTCCAAATCCATATGCAGCTCTTCCTGGCATTGCCTTCAAAACACTTTGAGCAGCACTAGAGCTCTTGACCTCTCCTGTCCCCGATCCTCTGCTCCCTAACTCCTGCCAGCCCACAGCTACAAGTCTCTGAGCTTACTGACTCTGCCTGCTATTGAGGTTCCCTGCTACTTTCCTTTTTACGATCCTGGTCAAAGGCCCTAAGATCTTGGCAAACTCAGGCTGCAAGGTAGTGATATTCCTGATGTTCAGTTTTCTGCTGACATATTCTTGGAAACTTCACTCATCCCTGGGTTCAAATAAGGAGATGAAAGAGATTGTTACACAGGTTAAAAGAAAAAGCCAGTTACATTTGGGGTAAAAAGAGGCCATTCTAGTGCTGCTGGATTTGGAAGAGGAACTTTTGTATTTTAGCAGACCAGGTGTTTGCAGCAGTTGTATTTCTCTTATTGTTTTCTAAAAGTCTGCCCAAATCTGCCCAATCTCTAAGCATTCAGAAAAAAAAATAAAATAAAAAAAAAAGGAAACCTCTATTTGCTCTACAGAAGCTTCTTGTGTGCAAATAACTACTGGTTTTGGAGAGTCTGTCCTTACTACACATGCTCAAACCTTTCATTTTTTTCCACATGCTCAAACCATTTAAACTCATGAGAGTGTGGTGGTAACCAGGGCCTGGTGTTAATTTGATGCAAAGGCATCAAATCCACCAGACCTCTACAATTGCTCCAGTTGAGGACAGCGAGGACAAACAATGACTTTCCCAATGATTAAGAGCAGTGGCCGGCACTGGAACTGAGGGTGAGAACTTGGTATCTGCTCTTTTCTGCATGACCCAGACTTCCAGGAGCACCAAGAGAGAAGCATTTGAATTCAACATGGAAATATTTAATACAGGAGTAGGAAAAGAGAAAGGGTTAGCGGGCAGCTGGAAATTTGGGATTAGGAAGAAGTGACAGGTTGAGACAGAACTAAATATTCATGTGAGACTGACCTGAGGGATCTGGTTCAGGACAGGGGGTCAAAGTTGCAGATCTGGAGTCAATGCAGAGGTGATATATAGGCTGAAGAAGGGAAAGCGTGGCCAAGATATCCTCCTCTCCTACCTCTATGGGGAGATGAAGAGTCAGCTCAGAGCATTGGTGATAGGAACCTGCTCAGGGGAAGGGGTAAGCATTGAAAGAAGAGGCAACTGGCTGTGAAGGAGTTGGAGACTGGACTGAGAAGCCTGGTGAGTTGCCCAGGAGAAAGAAGATTTTGTGTTCACTGTCTTCTCCAAGGAACTTGCAGCTTTGGTTAATGTTTCAGAGAGGCAGGGGAGGAGTATTTCCCAGTGAAATAGGGCAGGGGTGAAGAAGGGTTCTGGTTTGGCACATCCATAGCAAATCTATGTACCATGACCTCATGATTTTAATCTCTAATGCTTTCTTTTTTTTTTTTCTGGCTGGATGGGCTTTTTACTGATTTATAGGTCAGCTCCTCCCTACGGTAGACAGGCTGTCTCCAGACAGAGGCCCACTCTTACCGGCCTCCTGGTCTAGCACTTCTATAGACACCTCTTGACTTTGACCTCACTAGAAAAAGCTCTTGATGTTTGGAGAGTCATCAGTCATGAGAAAGGGCTGAACATCACCTATCACCTTGCGGATAGACATGGTCGATCAGCTGGATCCTGCAAGACATAAATCCCATGCAGTTCAAGAGACCAGGGTCTTATTTTCACCTTGCTGGTACCCAGATCACACAGCAGCTGGTGGATATTTCCATTTTTGACATAAGGACAGTCTTTGGGCTTCAGACTGTGTTTGGCACAAAACTCTGATTTTGTTTGTGAGAAGGTTGCTCCCTCATAATCTGCATCTTCTAAAGAATGGATTGCATCCAAACTGTTCTTATCTGCCTTCCCTTCCTAGGCGGGGCTAGCTCATGCCCATTGGTATTTGAAGAGTTGTTCAACACTCCAAAGGAAATGGAGCCAACTTCGTTTCCAAGCTCCTATTACTCACCTTCTTTATCTCTTAGCTAAAGGCTTTAATGGATCTGTTTTGCTGGAGCATTTGAGGTTGGAGGCTATGAAGAACTTCAAAGGTATTTAATAGCAGCTTTGTCACTGAAAAAGACCACATAGTTTGATTAAAAGTAAACTCTGCTTACAATGCTTCATGGAACTCTGCTGATCTATTTTTACTGCATCACAAACAAAGCTGAGGAGAGGGGGAAATCCCACTGACTAAACAGGACGCGTGGGAGGAATAGAGTCTCCATCCCATACTACCCAGGTACTCATTAACTCTCTGATAACCAGTTGAGACAACACAAAGTGGAATGTCTCCAGCACCAGATGGTAGTGACGAGGAAGAAAGAGAAGTGCAGCAGACAAGATAAAACTTGGCAGGAAAATAAACAGAGGAATTTCTGTGCGTTAGGGCAGAGATAGGAATCTGACAGACCTAAGTTTAACCATTCCTTTGTTGTCAGGAAGTGTCTGAGAAGTGTAAGGGCAAAGATAAATCCCATCCCTGGCTATATAGCTGGCCCACCCTCAAAAAACCCCAACAATATAGTGATGCAGTTTCTGATTTAGCTCAAATGATGGAGGATGTGTGGTGTAAGATCATGGTGCACGTGTGCTGCTGACCAGGGTGGGTACCAGATGGATCCCTGTAGAACAGTTTAAGTTGTTGATCTCCAAACTGTTCCAAAGTTCAGGAATGTGACCAACCTCTTGGCACATGAAGCTTCAATTCAAGGGAGATGTACATCGATAAAATTCATTAATTGGACAGTACCGTGTGCTTTCTCCAGTGTGTCCCAGAGTGTTACAGTATAGCCTCATCCTTTTCCACAAAGAACATTTAGTTTTGGTTTTGGGGTTTTTTTAATAAACGAAAGGCAAACTTAGGCAGAAGTAGTATGAAGATTCTTTAGAAATCATGGAATCACAGAATGTTTTGGGTTGGAAGGGACCTTAAAGATCATCTAGTTCCAGCCCCTGTGCCCTGAGCAGGGACACCTCCCACTAGCCCAGGTTGCTCAAAGCCTCATCCAGCCTGGCCTTGAACACCTCCAGGGATGGGGCATCCACAGCTTCTCTGGGCAACCTGTTCCAGTGTCTCACCACCCTCACAGTGAAAAACTTCCTCCTAATATCTAATCTATATCTACCCTCTTTCAGCTTAAAGCCATTACCCCTCGTCCTATTGCTACACTCCCTGATGAAGAGTTTTTCCCCATCTCTCCCATTGGCCCCCTTTCAGCACTGCAAGGCTGCTTAATATCTAATGATTCCCTCGAAGCCTTCTCTTCTCCAGGCTGAGCAACCCCAACTCTCTCAGCCTGTCCTCGTACGGGAGGTGCTCCAGCCCTCCAATCATCTTTGTGGCCCTCCTCTGGACTCGCTCCAACAGGTCCATGTCCTTCCTGTGCTGAGGTCTCCAGAGCTGGAAGCAGGACTCCAGCTAGGGTCTCACAAGAGAATCACCTCCTTCGATCTGCGGGTCACGCTTCTTTTTGATGCAGCCCAGGACACAGCTGGCTTTCTGGGCTGCAAGCATACATTGCTGGGTCATTATTGGTTACCTTCAATATCTTTGTGGATGAGTGAAAGTGAGCTATCGTAATGAGGAAAGCATTCTCCCAAACTAATGAAAAGTCTCCCTTTGAGTGAAGCAGAAGAATTATATTGACAAGGATCCTGTATCAGCTTTCATACATTCACTGTGTAGATAGACAAATATTTTTGGAATGCATCTCCTGATGAGAAATCAGGACAGTTATTAATTCTGTCTGTCATTTTTATTGAAAGCCAAACAAATTCCACATAGCGTATGATGAGCAAATGTAAACCTTCAGTGGCAAGTAGCACAAGAACCCCCAAGATCAAAGCAAGCCATGCTTTTGCTTTTACTTGCCTTTTAATATAACATTTCTGCCTTGGTAAGAACATTCAGCAGGCACATATCATACACTAAGCAGCAAAATTATGTGGAGAACTCAGAAGCTGCAGACTTTGATTTCTGTGTTTATTAAAGAATATAATAGCAATGGTACTTGTTCTCCCGTGAAGTGCTGTCAGACCTGAAGCCACTATGTGTATTAAATTCCAAGGGATCACGTGAAATAGTTCATTAAATCCTGCAGCCTGTTCCCACTTTGTTTTCAACCTACAGATCTTTCCCAAAAGCAAGTCTGCATTGCTGGGCATATGGTTTCCTGTGGCTTGCCCCTTCAGCGACAGGATTTCTGGAAAAATTGTGCACTTGGAAGAAAGCAACCACAGCGAAGGTGCCAGTGTTTGGTACAAACATAACGAAAAGTCTCCCTGTGCATCAGTACAGGGGCTGCAGTTCTCCCTGTATCACATGGGAAGACAATATTGTGAAAATTTGGGATCAACTAACAACAGAGATGAGCAAAACAAAACTCAAACCCAAATAACTGTAAAAGGAGCTAAGAGAGGATCTTAGTCCAACCTAAGAGTGACCAAACAGGATTTACTGTTTGATACTCAGATGGGTACGTGACTCTGGCTGTTGCACCACGATGGTGCTGGACATCACAAATCCCAGCTCTGTGCCAAGCAGCCAGGATGACCCAGGATGCTCCTGCTGCCGAGGAAATAGGGGTCCTGAAGCCCCCCACTCACACCAGGTCACCTCTGTGTGCTGGAGATGCCGCTGAGGCTGTGGCAGAGGCAAGGGGGTGATGCAGGGAACCATGCATTCTTCTCCTCTCTGAAACAGCAGGCTATGTGACCTAGTACTGATGATATTTGTAAATGATTCCTGATTTAACTCTTGTGTTCAAATATGCAAAATATTTCATACCTCAAACAGAGGATTTCTACTAAAGCCTTCCATAAACTGACTTCACAGACTGTTTTTGGAATCTTTCCAGATTGCAAGAGTCAAAACTGGGAGAAAAAAAAGGGCGACACTATTTTTTATGGGGCAAAATAAAAGATTCTTCTATTTCCAGATGTCTCACAGCCCTTTCAAGTGTAGAGGAAGATGTTCTGACAGCAGATTTTATGATTCTTGGCTTCAGAATCACATCAAAATTGCGTTTTATCTGACATCAAAAGAATGAGCTGTTTTATCATCATGATGATGCTAAAGATCTTGCATCTGCTCAGATTAGTAACAACGCAAACAAGGCAGCTACAGAGAACAAAAAAATCACAGTTCTGTCCTTGGGCTTTATCCTAAGGTTTATCAGATTCTAAACAATCAGCTATATGAAGAAAGAGGTCTAATATACTGTTTACATTCCGGATTAGAGCTCAATAAAAATGAATGTATACAACTTTTTCTTAAGCTCAAAGCCTAGATAATTTTGAGATTTTGTCCCGTAAGACCTCAAATTATTTCGATATTACACACAAAACTGAAATCTTACCTGGAGCATTTTTTTTCTGGTGAACATTACAAGAAGGATTCAAGTGAGCATGATGAAATAGGCTATTTATTTTGCACATAATTTATTGCAGGTTCTTAGCATTGCTCAAGCAATTATTTCATTTATAATAATTGGTTTTGGTGGACCTCATCTAACTGGATTTCAGCAAAACAACTGAAATGGTGCCATGTAGGGAATTATTAGCAAAAGGGTTTGACTGAGGCAGAGACAAAAGGTGCTGAAAGGGGAACCACCAGGGTAGAGGGAGGTTACAAGCAGTTTCTCAAGCATCACTCTTAGCCAGTCTTCACTAAATATACTCACCAGCAAATTTGCACAGGAAGGAGCACTTTAATTAAATTTGCTGATGACACAAAGCTGGGAAGAGCAGCACAATGTCTCACATGAAAAACTCAGGGAGCCGATTACTGAGAAATACCCTAAAGATATTTCATTACACAAAGCTTAAGATCATGCACTTAAAAGGGGATTGTGTTTCCTGCATGAGGTCCGGTGGAAACAAGGAGACAGAAAGTCTGTTTTTGTGGTGAAGCCTGGGAAACATGCATCCCCAATACAGATGTCTCCACAGCACTGGGTCCAGCCCAGGCAGTCAAGGTTCTTACCACTGGCAACAAGAGCAGTGGCCACAGGTACTTAGAAAAACGTAAGTATTTCTGGATACCCATTTGCAAACAGCTGTTTAGTTGGTACTATAAATGGAACACATCTCACCACTCTTTTCAGGTTATTCTCTCATTTTTTATTCTTCTCCTTGTTAAATGGTTACTCCCCACAGGAGGCAGGTGGCAGGTATCGAGTGGTTCATCCACAATGGTGAGTGTGGCAGTCCCCTCCCACCTTGCTGTAGCCGAGGACATCTCTGAGCACGGGAAGGAGTCCTGCCGAGCAAATCGGCTCTGCTTGCACCTGCAGAGCTCACTCCGCCTAACCCTTTATTTCAGGGAAAACACATTTCAGAGCTCTCCGCACATCTGCCGCGTTGCTGCTAGCATGAAAGGTTTCTTTTCCCCCACCCACGCACTCTGGGAAAGTCTTTCCTGCCCTTTCATTGCCCACAATGACCCCTCAGAAGGGCTGGCTGGAGAGAAGTGCTCCCACACGCCTGGTGACATTTAAGTCGGGTAGCAGATCCCTTTGCGCACGGATCCTGCTCCCACCCAACACAATAGCAGACTTTGGTGGGTGCGGGATGAAGCCCAGGGTGACATTTTCTTCCACCCCACGCTTCTTTGCTGAGTGAAGCTTTTGTGACAAGGCAGAGGCCAGAAAGCCTCTGTGCTTCCACCTCTTTCCGTAGCCTCTGGTCCCACGGTTGGTTGACCCAGCGCTGCATTGGGGTGCACCACCTTATGTGCTCCTTTCTCTACCAAAAACTAAACAAGCCCTTGTGTGCTCCATTCAGAAGGAACAAGACTGCAATAAATTCAGGTAAAACCTGACTTTTGGACAAGAGGATTTTGTTGAAAGCTGTTGATAAGCCATGGTATCATCTTCCAATCAGAAACTCCATCCTCCTTACCACGAGGACGAGAACACCACCACAGAAAGGTTAACTGAAGCAGGGCCTGACTGGGAATTTATTAGAAAAAATGGGTTTTTATAGAAATTCACAGAAATCAAAGCTTTGTTGAAACACCCTGATTTCAAACAAGATTTTATAAGAAAGGTTTCTTTGATCCAGGTGGGAATTCTTGGTCAAAACCAGAGCAAGTGCCACCTGCCTGTCCCAGTATGATCGGTCAAGCCATTTGGTTGGCACCCTCTTTGCAGAAGGAGAGTGCAAACACACCAGTCGAACAGGTTTTCTGAAGTGCGCCTTATCCCCTTGTTTTTAAGGATCTCCACTTTTTTTCATCACAGGAAGTTTTATTTTCCAAATATGGAGAGGAACAGAAGGAGAAGGATGGAGACAGTGGGAAAACACCAAAAAGGAACTGTTTTCTAGCTAGCTCGGGTTTAAACTCATCTAACCTACCCCATTTAAACTGCTTCTTTCTGTATGATGTCAAGTATAGTTTAGCTTCAGGTCAGAATTGGGACTTTATGTTAGAAAAGTCTTTAATGAACTTTCACAAATGTGAACATATTTTTCCTCTTATGACCTTCCCACACCAGTAAATACGTTTGGCTTCACAAGGGGATACAAAAAAAAAAAAATCATCATTAACTTCTTAATGTATGCAACCTGTGAAAATCACCAAATCCATGATAACGTCGCATAAAATTATAGGAAATTATTTAGGACAAGCTGGAAAAAATTATTATACCTTATTACTGTTGTCACTCCAGTAAGAGCTAACAACCTTCATACTCCCATCACATGCCAGTATTTCATGAACATGCTCTTTATATTGGAGTTGGCCAGGCTTGCCAGAAAAATACTCTCCCCTCATCAACTCAGCATGAACGGTGATTTCCAAAACTGAATTGAGTGCAAATGAGCAAATGTCAGTTAACGTGTATCAGATATTTTCATTATGTGCTATTTAAATGGAGTATTTTATATCATTATCATTTGCTTGGTAAAGTAATGTAAGTGTTTACCTTCTTGTAGATCTCTGCTGATGTATATTTATCTTTTAAATGGAACTTACTGTAAAAAAAATAAACATTGTCCATAAAATGTTTGCAGATGAACATTCATTGTCTCCCCTTGGGCCACCATCACTTAATTACAGTTACAGATCTTTAGATAAAAAACCTTATGAGCCTGCTTCATGACTCAACCTATTTCCATTTAGTTCAAAATCAATCCACACCCAAAGCATCACTAATCATTTTATCCTGGGAATAATCAGTGTTGATAATAGTGCTTGGGGCATGCTAAGATGTTTCTCTTTTCTTCTCTTGTTTAATCGTTGATTATAAAAGCTCACAGTACCTTCAACAGCAGGCACAAAGCACACACAACCTAATAATCACCATGTGAGACAGGAAAAAAACATCTTCTGGGTGGAAAAGATCAGGTTCCGAATTCTAATGTCACTGACATACTTTTCTTCTGTACCTGTATCACAGCCTAAACTTCTATGTGCTGCACACTGGCCTCAGATTTGGTATATACGCATTAATTTCAAGAGCCTTAATTCACTTCAACTCAAAAGTTTTTCTTCTATACCTAGTAGAACAGGGAATGGAAACACACAGCATCATTCATAAAACCCCCACACACATGCACAGCCATATATATACACATATACACAGCAACCGATTCACCAGGAGTCTTGCTCCTGTGATAACAATCACACTGCCCTTTCGTTCCTGCTGCTCTTCTCTGTCCACACTTCCTTTTTATTCTAGGGAAGTAAAAAAGTTTTTACCCACCCATCATACTTTATCCACTCTTTGAAAGCTTCTCCTCTCAAGGCCTGTGTGTATTGCATTGGCACGCTACCAAAACCTGCTAACAAATGGCAGATTAAGTGGAAACACGGAAAAGAATTTCAAGCATGTATTATACTTGCTTGGAGTTCAGCGCGCAACTTTAAGACGAGGGCTGCCCTCTAAACAGACAGGCCTGGGAATTCAGTCGCAAAACAATTACAGATGCAAGGAAAATACCTTTCCTCTGAGAAAGAAACTTCATGATATTCTGCAGTCTTCAGTAGGCTAAATTCCCTGTGCACTCTAGAAGAGCTCGGCATGGTCTGTGCTTTCTCAAGACTTCTGTTTCCATCTCCAGCACTGTTCTCCGAGGGAGCTATATCATATTAACTAGAATTTTTTCTTATGTCAGTCTCTTAAAGATGCATGAGAAGATTGTAATCCTTGCCATTCACAACCAAAACAGCCCTTCTATACCTCTCTGCTTCAGAGACAAGAACAGCGAGGCACTCGATCCAGTCCTGCAGATCATCAGCAGTCATCATCAGTTAGACAATGAAATTTCTACTGTCACGCCTGTACATAGTTTAGTTACTTGTGTTTCCTCGATGAACTATATTTGTCAGAATGGCTATCTTTCTCACAGTTTAAAGTTCTGGGTTTAAAAAAGCCCTGTTTACAGCATCAAGGCAAATGTACTCAGAATGCAATTTCCAAACCCACCTGGCAATGGCCCAGCCCCACTGTGAATGAATTACCACCAGCCCAGATGGGCGCAGGTGAAACCATGTGGAGCTTTAGCGCAACAATTGTACCCACGTTATCTGAGATTTCCTTTTCTTTCCAAAAACAATCTGGAATGTTTGCATGGGGTGTAGAGTCAAAAGAGACTCTCCCACCCCTGATTACACCAAACTTGCTGCATCCATTTAAAAAAAAAATCCCAAAAAACCCAAAAAACTAGCTCACTTTACTCTAGCTCATTTGTCTTCTGCACAACTCCACTCTGCCAGTCATCTCAAGAGAATAAAAGATCTCAAACTACAGTGTGATGAAGCAGCTGAGAACATAGGATCGGTGGATGGGAAATATATCCCATAAGCCATGAATGATGTTCTCAAACCCATATGATGTAGTATGCACATCCAAAGATCAGGAAAGGTGCATGGGTAGCAATTCCTAAATCAAAAAGTAGAATATTTCTGCACTCCAGTGTTCCTCAGCAAGCTGTGGGTCTCACCTTTGCCTTCAGAAGAACTTTTTTTCTTACTGCATCAACTGAAGGAAGATGGAACTGATCTATGTCCTTATACTGACTGGTTCAAATTCCTCCACAGGTTATTGACCCCAAAGTTAATAAAAACAACATGACTCCTTAGACTAATATGTTATTTTCAGCTTTAACTAATCTGAGCTCATGACTGACTTTGGAACTGCAACAATTATATGAAAGCAAGATTGATTATTACTGTCCAAAGACACAGCATAATTAAGTCTACTGAAAAAAAAAGTTAAATTACTTCTGTAACAGCTGGAGACAAAAGAAAACTGAAAGAAAATAAACAGCATTGAGGATATTAATACATCTGTTCTGTATCTGAATGTCCTTCCAAATAAGTAACTGAAACGAGACTGAAAGTGCAACCCAAGTATAGTACAAATACAAGAATGTCTGCATTGAAATTCCATAACTTTTCTTTATTCGCTGTGATACATTCAAACAAAAGTGCTCCAGATAACAGCCACAGAATAAAGGAAATTAAAATAAAAAGGCAGAAAAAGACCATCAGATACATATGGTGATTATTCATATTTCAAAGCATTAGTAACTGCTTGTTTCTGAGTGCACCAAAAGCCCACGAGGGTCCATGTTTTTGTACGCTGCACCTACAAAAATAATAATCATAGGCAGCTCTAGCAAAAAAATGTTTTTCAGAACTAGAGCCAAAGCCATCACAAAGATAAAGCACCATCAGGCATATGTTTACAAATGCCACAATAATTAGTAGAGTGTAAGAAAGGCTTAGCTGAATTAACATTTTCCTTGTATTTGTATAGCATAGGGAAGCTCTGCTTAAATTCATCCCTTCCCAGTTCTGCCATTTCACACCGGGGAACTGCATTTGCCCCACAACACCAAGCACCATGGGCAACTTGGTAAGCTTCAGGAGACAGTGAGAGATGGATAGAAGAGAAACTGGAACTAGAGCCAGCGTCTATCCTATTTTAAAAAATATTGGCATGGCAGCATGTACTTAACCATGTTACTGCAATACAGTGGCACAATCCACCTGAGAAACACTCTTTGTACAGACCATGTTGACTTTCCCAATGATGTTTGCTGAGCTACAAATATTTGCCTTCACTGATTTTACCTATAAAAGACAGTTCTTGTTTTAAACTCCAATTCTGCTACAGTAAAAATGTAAGTCATCGTTATCTACAAGAGACAGCAGAGCATCACTTCATGGCAAACTCATATTGCACCCTATAATGTGGCTCTGTTCCAGCTGCAGAATTACTGAACTGTGCATTTGCCAAGAATTATTTGTAGCTCAACAATTTGATGGGGAGGAGGATTCCTACCACAAGCAACACAAGAAGCAGAAGTCAAGATGCTGTACAAATTACATTGTCAAAGGGATTTGACCAGAGAGACACTTATTAACCTAGGGTCCCTCTACCTGGTGTATTTTTAGGTAGAACAGCATGGATCTCCAACAAAAAGGGGGAAAACTCAGTAGAACCCTTGTCCTGCTCTCCCCTTTACCTGCTTTGCAGGCAGCAATTCAGATGGCCAGCAAGACCAAAGACAGGCTTCCCCTCTGAAGATCTGAGTTGCTGACATCATATTTTCCTTAAAGGATCTAAGTAGGTTGTAACAGAAAACAAGTCTCTCTCTCCATACGGTTTCCATAAGAGTATATTCACAGGGATGCTACTAGGTGTAAGGCTATGCCCCAGCTGCTATAAAGATCTAAGCCCACGTATGATTTGTATTTCCCAAAGCAGGATGCAATGGCACTGCTCATATAACCAACACCACCTCCATGGTCAAGTCCTTGCAACACCAGGGTCTGTTTGTTCAAAAAGCATTTTTCTTAACTATGTTACTAATAAAGTCTCAAATCACTCAGGCCAAAAGAAGAAGTGTTACGCAGTTATTTACCCTTCACGCTATTTGTGTGGCATTCATCTCCCACGGCGCACGCCTTGCCCTTTCCACACTCCCTTTCCCATGCAGGAACACAAAGCTGTAATGTTTGGGTTGCAAACACCATTAAATGCCCCTCTTCAGCCCCCAACAGCATAGAAATATTTTCTTTTAAAAGTTCAGATCAAAGCATTTCTACTAATCCTAGGATTTATTAAAACAAACATTGTAGGCATGAGATAGTCAACAGCGTCCCTTTTGTAAGATTCTTTGGAGACGGTTCCGATTTCGTACTGTTTACTGATCCGCCCCTAATTAATCTTCAGTTGCTCAGCTGCAAATTCAGCAAGTCCACCTGCTCCTTCCCCACCCAGCAGACCTTCCTTTCTCCCCAGTTTCTAGCTGTAAAACAGCACCACACAGCCCCTGTCCCAAGAGCAAAGTGGCTTGCTTGAAAAACTATATATCATCACATCCCGATGTCACAAGATCGAATCACACACATTTGCAGCAGAAGTCTAGCCTTTCCTCAGGTTAGTAATTAACACCAGTCATTAAGTGCTTTCAAGAAGTTTCATTGTCTTTATCCTTCCCTGCAGTCAAGGTAGTTGCCTTTGATCCAGTAACAGATCTGTGCGTATTTGAGGGGTGTGATGCGAACAGCTACATTGAAATCCTGTGGGGTGCCATTCATGTCCACCCACTGATGACCTGAAAATATTCCAATAATTTTACGCTCCCATTTGTGATTCTGCCTCTTCCACATCCTCACGTACACCCCAGATCCACTCGCACCCGGCTGGGCATCGCACTGCTGGTACAACAGGTCATAGGTTTCATCTTTGACATCACAGAAACGGTAAACCAGATTTCCCGGACGATCATTGTCATAGCCAGAGAAGTGAATCCTCCCTCCAGGCAAGTGTCTTGCTGGTGGGCTCACACCTATCTTCATAAACTTTCTTTTATGAGGTTTCTTCAGCTCCAGCAGGGCATAGTCATAATCCATGCCAATGTCATTGGCATTGCCTTTGATCCATCCTTTGGGGACATGTGTCCGTTTCACTCGGATCCACTGAAATTTCATTTTCTCAGGCATTGCCGAGTTGGTGATATTGGCCCCTTTGCTGCCATCTTTCAGTTTGGGCTTTAGGAACCCCACCCGCAGTTTCTGAGCTCCTTTGACATAACTCTTGCCATCATGGATACAATGAGCGGCAGTAAGAACGTGCTTTTCAGCCACTAGTGTCCCCGTGCAACCTGTAGATAGCTTCACCGATGTGGAGAATGGGTAATTCAGTAAGAAGTCTTTCCCAAAAATGCTAAACCTGCTGTCATACCCATAGATCTGTCTCTTAGTTCGAGATTTGCCTTGAGACCCATCACTGCTACTGCTCAGAATATATATGCCCACTTCAGTTTCTGTGAGGCTACCATTAGCGTACAAGGTTTCATAGGACAGGTAGTTCTTCACTTCTTCATACGTTGGCAGCGGAGAACTTTTGTGGCACGCTGGGCCACAGTGAGATACCACTTCCAGTCTGGCTTCAGCATCAAACTGTGGTTTGTCCAAGTTAAGGGTAGACTGTGGCAGGATAACCGGAACTCTGTAAGATGGCCAAGTTGGTTTCCCATGAAAACTGGAGGGCATCACATCTTTAGCAGCACACAAAAGGAGGATTAAAGTCGACAAGCCTGCCATTCTGAATGTAGGTCTGTGGAAAGCAAAAGGAAGTCCAGTTACTCACCCAAACATGTTGAAAGATTAATCTACCTTGCTAAGTAACAGCTTGCTAACCAAGTACAACATAGTAAGTATAATATAATAAGGGCCGAGAGATTTGAATAGAGTAAACTAGTTCTTCAGGCTTCTCAGCATTAAACTAATACCTTAACATGTATCCTAAAACAATTGCCCCAGGTTAACACTGAAACACAGGGCATTTAAACCTTAGATGTGCTGAGCCACCAGCTCCCAGCTGACATCAGTGGGCAGTTATGGTATTTGTTTCCACACGATGTAAAGAAAATTCAGACTCTGTGTACATTCCTGCATTCAGAAACCATAGCTCCTGCAAAGAGTAAATAGTTCTTACTTCAGCAAGATTACAGCATTCTCTGAAAGCTCCTACCTACTCTCTGACTCCACCGAGAGAGGTCCTTAAATCACCTCACACCGTCTGCTGCCTTAGCCAGAGACACCAAGCTGACGGTAGGAACAGGCAGGTGGACAAAGGAGGTAACCTGAACAGGAGCTGGGCTGCAGAACATGACCGCATGGGAGACTCGCTTCTCCTTGCAACTCACAGCAGAGGAGGGTTTCTGCTCCGCGTAGCATTCGATCTCCCCTAGGCTCACATTAGAAAGGGTGATATGATTACACGAGGGCAGCTAATGAAGTTTACAATTCTTGAGGGAATTTTCAGTTAACGTACTGGCTTATTCCTTTATAAACTCCATTAATTAGAAATGCAAACCAACCCCCTCTGAGCACAGGGAGGCAAATGGGATTGTAAATGTGTTTATGAACCACAGGCAGAGTGCCTCAGACTGCAGAGAACAGTGTGCACTAGCACTGTGTCAAGAAAATGTGTAACTTCAGTTTATTTGAAAATTAGCCATACAGCTGAATCACTGCAGGAGGCGTTGCACCCTGGGCAGGAAGGCAGGCAGGATCTCCCTCATACAAAGATTATTCAAACAAAACTTCACAATTATGTTGAGCTTACACATATTTAAAACCCTGCTGAGGTTACACTGAACACAACTGGAGGATCATTCCTGAAATGCCTCAAATGAGTAAACCAAAGCAAACCACATAGGAGATGACCACAGCTATCTAAGAATTTAAAGAAGTCCTTCTCCCCAACACTTTTTGTAGGAACACTCCATCCCTAAGCTTCACCAAAAAAGACTTCGGAAGCTACAGACTGCTAAAGTCTGAAGGTGTCCAACTCAAATATTGGGCCTGGATTCTTCCGTTGTTGGTAGCATTCTCTTTGGGAATGAAGGCTGTAATTAAAGCACACAATGTTCAAAGCATCAATTGACTCATGCAGGATATCAAAACATTTCCATTCCAAAATACAGATGTAGATGGACAGAGCTGATGCTACTGATGCCCACAGGGGCAGGTACTGACTCTTCCAGAAGCAACCAGATATTCTATTGGAAATTTCTTAATTACCAAACAGGACATGTTTAAAGGGATGCATTTCTTTCTAGAAGGGATAAGCTCTATAGAATGTGTTGGTTTACACCTAACGGGCAAGTCATGCTCAAAAATGCAGGCCATTTTAAACACGAAGCAGAACTACATAATTTTGGATGTCCCAGAGTTGGAAAATACATGCTTATCTATTCAAGGAAAACCATCAGCTCCTCTAGTTCCTTCCAGGGCAGAGATCAGTGTTTGCTGTGGCTGGGTTTTGCAAGCTATCCAATGAGACAGTCTCACGTTGGTCTAAGGATGGCCCAGGAAACACGTGCTGTATACCAAATATATTTGTCGTGTTAACAGTGATTAGGAAAACATAGAAGAAGAAAGTAACAGGGACAAATGATACCACTCCATCCCCACAAAGTCAATATACACTAGCATAAGTCAACTGTTAACTGTCTTACTCGCAACAGTGAGGGCTGTGCGCAGAAATATTTACTGGTCTTGCAGTTAGAAACTGCGAACAGACTAAATCACATTATGATGTGCATCAGGTAGCAGATTCCACTATTAAGAGCACGTACTTATACACAGTCTGATCTCATCTGCTTCACACCAAAGTTATGCCCACAAATTACATTTGAAGCTTTCCTGATAGATGGAATCTGTCTAAAATGTACCACTCGTGCCACTTCTTGGATCTAAAAATCATTCACGCTAACTGAGCCAATGCTGCTGGCCTTTGCCTGGTTTATTTAGCTGGCAGGCGGAAACTCTAAGTGTCAACAACTGACAAGTTGTTATTTGCACAAGCAGCAAGAGTCCCTCGTGGCCATCAGTGCAGTGGCGTGATGAAGGGACTGCGTGCCCAACGGCTTCTCTGCTTCCTCAAAGTGCATCACAGGGGCTGAGAAATTCCCTCTCCCTGCAGCCTGCCCTCCCTTATCTTCCTGCCATCACCCCTGCAGCCAACACTGGAAAGGCAGTTTCCGACAGCAGAGGGCAGCCGCCCTGTGGAGAGAACAAGACAGGAGCTGGGACTCAAGCTGGTCCCCAAAAAAGGCTTCAGAAGATGGGATCTGTGGCTGTGCTGTGGTCTGCAAAGCAGTACTTACTCTGTGTCGTTGAGAAAGCGTTTCCACACCCCTCCCCTGCTGCTTCTGTGCTATGATCACACTGCAGATACATGGGATAAAAAAGCCCTTCCATCAGTTACAGAACTTTTATGTTATTTCAATGTTATTAAAACCTAACAACAAAATACAGTTGTGAGTTTATACCTGACCACAGAAGCTAAGCAGTGCCCACAAACCAAGGCATTTACTGAAGTGTTGGTAATTATGTCTTATCTGGAGATATAACTGGCACTAAATCACTTCTGGGTTGCAATAAATAGAATAAATACGTCTTATTTATAACAAGATGCCAAATTAGTGCATATTACCTCCTTCTGTGTAGATCCTTCATCTTTAAAAAATAAATGGTTAAGCAGAAAAATTAAGGCATTTAAAAAGCAGCCTAAATTTAAAGAGAGACCTACCAGTTAGCCTCTACTTTCATTTTCCTTTCTCTTTTCCTTTTTGTTTAAAACAAAGCCAAAAAGCTGCAAAAAAACCCCAGGGTTAACACTCTCTATGCTCAGCTCCTTACTCATGGGTGACCCTGAAAGATGTTCTCAAATAAACTGGTAGGAAGCGAGTACTTCCTTGAACGGCTATCACAAAACGATCCTGAATGAATTACGACGTGCTGCTCTACTGTAGTACTGCTCTTCTGTTTCCATTTAAACTGTGTCATAAACTCAATCCACCCTTTGACTCAGTACAAAGCCCTGCTCTGATATCCAGCCTAGGAACCCCCCAGAAAGCGGTTTGTACATAATCACACTTGCTAATAGCATTAAAATTGTTTAGAGAATGGAAACAGTGACAGCTACCCCGGGGCTCCCCACACCGCTAAAACACTTTTACAGACACATTTCCCTGCCTGCTATGGGCACTCACGCCTCGAGAGAGATGTTGGTGAAAGAGAACTGCCTTGTTCAGGATGGACATGAATCATTTTCTAATAAGCAAGTAATTTTTCTGTAAGAGTTCACTACTTCAGGGGTAGTTCTTGTAATAGACGGTTAAACAACAATAAATCTTAGAACATACAGTATGAAAGCCTGTGAAGCAAACACTCTCCATTACACTTTGAAATGAAGAAAGTTTTTCCACCAGAGTGCTAGAAGCCAGAATGATTAACATTGAAAAAAAAAAAAAAATCAAGAGATTAAGAGAGAAAAACCTGCCTTAAACCAAATTATAAACGTGAACAAATCACTGTCACTGCTGTGCCAAAACACCTCAGCTGCTTTTCTTAGTCACAGAACTTGTTAAAACACAGCAAAAATAATTGAGTCGCACTTTAAGAATTACAGAAGCCTTACTGCCCTTAAAATCTAACATCTCTATTAGCCTGCCCGCTATGCTGAGGGTGGTGTGGCAGTGACGCTGCCCTACCCGCTAGACTGAGGGCTGTAAGCAGAGATGTCTCGGAAAACCTGTGATGAACTTTGATGCTGACAGGCCAAGGGTGCCTGTTAACATACACAACGCGCACAGCGGGTATTTTCACACGTGTGTCAGCGACGCACACACAGAGGAAAGGGATCATATTATGTGTTTATCACTTAGTCCAACTGCAATGGAATATTTTTACTGCCTCCTCTCGCCCTCCTTTCTTTTCTCTTGCTCTCTCCCCGCACATAAAGCAGCTTCGGTGTCACCGTACAAGAGCAAACTGCGTTGCGATGGTTAACCTGAGCAGCCAGTGAGCGGTAAGCAAGGACACGCATCCCCAGGGCTATCAAACCACCTGGGCGATGCACAGCGCACGGGGCAGCCGCGCAAGCGGGGTCTCCAGCGGGACCTTACCGACCCCTCGGACCTCGCTCGGGGCAGGAGGCAAAAACCTGCCACAGGCTCCAGCACCCGCTTCGCTGAAGAGATCGTGTCATGTTATTCCTTAAGAAAAACACCCCCCAAATCCTGATATTCTCAGTCACGGGGATGAACCAAAGCACAGGACCGCTTCAGCTCAATGGGAGAGCTACTTCTGGTGCCTCCCAAGTGTGAAACGCAGCAAAGGCGACATTTTTCTCAGCAGTTTCCTCAGCAGACGTCCCTTCAAAGTTAGTCCCCGACCCCAGCGAGCAGCGGTGCCGACCGCCCCGCCCGGACCGGCGAGGAGAAGCCGCGTTATCCCTTTTGTTCGCCGGAGAGGCGCCGCCGGGTGCGCTCCCGGCGCTGCGAGCGGGGTTAAAAATTAAACTCCAGCGAGGAGAGCTCGCCCCGAGCCGGGACAGCGGCTCCCACAGTCCGCCCGGCGGGGATAGCTAGTGCCACGCTGCGCCCGGCTCCGCGCCGCCGGCAGGTGAGACACTGGCCCTGGTCCCCACCGTCCTCCCCGACGCCCTTTCGTCCTCCGGGGTGACCCGCACCCTCCTCCCGGCCGGCGGGACCCGCTACCTACCAGCTTCCCGCGGCGGTGTCTCCGGGAGCCGCTCAGGCAGGTGGCGGAGCCGGTCCCATCCCTCCCGCCGCCTCCGCGGGGCTCGGGGGCGCCTCCCCCCTTCCCTCCCGCCGGGCGCCTTCCCTCAGCGCCGCGCTCCGAGCGGGGCGGAGCGGCGCCTCCCGCAGGTGCCTCCCGC
>VZTO01024159.1:0-32506 GCA_013400615.1 Syrrhaptes paradoxus
AGGCAGCAGCGGCAGTGGTGACATGGGGACCTCCATGGGGCTGTTATCCCTCCTCCCCATTAGTCGCCTGCATTTGAATCAAAGCATAAGAACATGGATGGTTTTAGGCAGTGTGAATGGATATGTCTGTGTCATTGCCCTGTCCCCAATGTCTGTGTCATTGCTCTGTCCCCAATGCCTGTGTCATTGCCCTGTCCCTGGCGTGCCTTCGCGTGCCCCGCTCTTGACTGCATCACTCAGATACCACGCTTGTGGGAAGAGCCAAGAGTGGGAACCCACATCTTTCTCCCTCTCTGACATCTTTAGAGGGTCCCTTCTGGGACGCACAGCATCCTTTGCATGACCTCCTTTCTTGTCACTCCCCCTCGGCTCCCAAGCCATCGCAATAAGTTATAGCAGCAGCTGGGTTCAAAATGTGCTTTTTTTCTAAGGCGAAGGTGTCATAAACCCACAATAGGCTGGGCTGGAGGGGACACCCCACCACTCTGCTCTTCACTCCCCCCGGGCTGTAAAGAAAGATGAAGAAGGAATTAAAGAGCAGTTGGAGGGGAGGGACACTCCTCATTATATCTCCTACGCTGCGGTTTCCAGGGAGACAGCTCCCAGCGCTGCATCCCTTCCCCATCCCGCTGCGGCCCTTTGCAGGGTACAGTAGCGGCGGCGGCTGTTTTCCCTCTGTTCCCAGCTGTCTGCCAGCCGCTCTCCCAGGGGGCTGCGGCCCAAGGTGGGCTTGAGACCATATGGAAGAGAAAAAAGACCCCCCCTCAGTTTGTATGACCTGTTTGGAGGGGGAAGGAAGGGGAGGTCGAGTTCATGCCTATAAGGAGCCAGGAGGGACTGATGCACCGACATACAAACTGTTCCTTTTTTTTCTGTAAGTGGTGCAGAGAAGCCAAGAAATATTCCAGCACTGGGTGTGATGGGAAGTTATTAAAATAACTGCAGATCAGATGATGTGCTGTGATCTTGTTGGATGAGGCTTCAAGCAACCTGGGCTAGTGGGAGGTGTCCCTGCCCATGGCAGGGGGTGGCACTGGATGGGCTTTAAGATCCTTTCCAACCCAAACCATCCTGTGGTTTAATGATTCTGTGATTCTATCTGTGCTGCTTTTGGGAAGAGGAGCCAGCAGGAAGCACACAGCCAGCACCAAGGAGCCAGAGCTGCTCCTGCAAATGGGTCGCAGCCGGTGGTGAAAGATTCAGGCACCCTGACCGTGAGAGCCGGCCAATGCCCCGGGGAGTGGGAGAAGGAATCGGGAATTATTCTGGAAGCTCTCACGGGCTCACTACACCTACACAAAGTGAGTCTTTCCATGTCTCTGGATGTACAGGAAAAGGCAGGTTTCTAGGAGCCCAAGGACTAGGAGTCGGTCACATCCTATGTGAAAGATGTAAAATATTGAAAAATACATCTCTGGAAAATATCGAAAGGTTCCCAAATGCCAGAGGTTGCAGCCCTCCCGCGCAGTTCTCCATTAGCGAGCTCGATACCGGCAGCAGCCCAGCCGCGCTGTCCCTTCTGTGCCCGTCGTGCAGGAAGACCCAGGGCTCTGCTTGGAAAGAGGCAGGAAGTGCATTAATTATACATTAATTAAATGCAATTTACTGATTTTGTTTTTTTCTCTGCATCCCCCCAAGTGCCAGCGTTGGAACAGCCTGCGCGGTGTCTCACCGTATGGCAGCCCACGCCGAGAGCTGGGCATCGCTTTGGTGCAGATCACGTCGCAGAGCATCTTGGCACGGCTGTGGCCACGGTGGTTTCAAATTTATCGGTATGAGCACAGAGGTGAGATTACAGCCACGAAAACAGAGCAGCAGAGACATGCCTGACCTATCCCTCATCCATCCTTGGGTCTTTCTGCACAGAACATTTTTAATAACCGATGCCTGAATACAGCAAAGTCCTTAGCGGTTACTGATGCATCTTCTGCACGTATGGGTTTGTTTTATTTATTAATGAAGAAGTGATACCCAAACTCACAGCTGAGATCTGCCTTCGCCAGCTCAGGAGCACGCCGTGGGGCAGGGCAGCCCAGAGCACGGCTCAAGCCCCACGTGGGAATTGTTCCCCCCTTGCTGCTTCAGGGGTTGCTGAATGCTGTGCACCCTCCCTGCCTTGCAGAGCACCCACGGAGGGGAACCCATGGGGGGAAGCATCTCCCAGGCAGCCCCCACCCACTCCATCCACCCCTGGGCAACTCTGCTCCAGCTGCCGCGGGCAAGAACCATAACTCCCAGCACATCCCGCGTGAGCAGCATCCCAGAGCAATTTTTTTACACGTGAGCACCCCGGCAGGTCACGCATGAGCACCCGTTTTGTACACGCATGAGAGCCCAACGTGTCCATGCATGACTGCCCAGCTAATTTATGCATGGGGGCCCAATTAGCGCACGCACGGCACCTGATTACTTCCATGCAAGAACACCCGATGAATTTACGTTTCATTGCTCAATTCCATCACACGTGGGCACCCAATGAGTTCACACACGAGCTGTTAGCTCACGCCTGAGCTCCCAATTAGCACATGTACGAGCGCACATTTGCATCACACCTGAGCACCCAGTTAATTGATGCATGAGTGCCCAGTAGCATCATGCCTGGGTGCCCAGTTACACCATGCATGAGCACCCCAGGGGTTCTTGCATGGGTGCCTGATGACTGCATGCATGACTGCCCAATTATCCATGCACGGGTGCTCCGTTAGCACGCCATCGGCTCATGCATGAGCGTTGGGTGGGACACAGGGCAGGTTCCAGCAGCTGGGGGTGGGCGTGAGCTGCATGTTGGCATCATGGTTGCTTCCAGCCAGCTCTGAAATAAATGTGATGCCCCACTGCGTGCAGAAACAGCAGCAGAGCACAGAGAGATTGGGGAGTGTTTGCTGAGATGGGAGGAGACGCGGTGCAGGGAGGTGCTGGAGGAGATCACAGAATGGTTTGGGTTGGAAGGGACCTTAAAGATCATCAGGATCCTTTACATTAGAGCAGGAGATGGCAGAGGAGACCTACTCACAAATCCACCTCCTGGGGAAAGTTACATTAAGAACTCTTTCCCAAACCAAGCTAAAAATTGTCAGATTTCCCCATGTTTCACTTTCCTCCCTCCTTTGCAGGTGGTATGGTGGAAACAGATTTGCAGACCCCGAGAGCTCCTGTTGCTCCCAGCGGTGACATTGCAAAGAGCATCCCTCGTTTGGCATCCTGACTCTCTGCAGCTTTTGCATCACTCTGCTTTCTTACCTGTCCCACAAAACCCCTTTGCACAGCTCCTGGGCAGACGTTAACTTCATTCTTTGAGGATGCTCCAGTGAGAAAGATTTATCTTGTCCTCGCTGCCTGGGAACCGACCCGAGGCAGAGCCCCCCCGGGGTCAGACGCACACAGTCACCCCATGTCCCCTTGCCCAAGCTCTCTGTGCCGAAGGGGATTGCAGCTTTAATGAAGTCGGGATTTATGCAAGTTAATCTGGAGGTGACCCGCCTGTGCTAAGCGGGTTGACATACACCCAGTGCCCCCCACCCGGCTCTGTCTGGGCTGGGGGCCGGCAGCGAGGAGCAGGGGCAGGAGCGGTCCGTCGGCCAAGCACCGAGAGCAGCCCAGAAACCTGGGAGGGGGTCTCTGGGGTAGGAGAAGGGTCTCTTCAGCCTTTTTTCTTTATCAACACGTGGGATCAAAGCCCTTCGTGTCCCTGGAGATCTTGGGCTGTGTCCAGCGCCCTTAACCCACCTCCCCAGCGGTCACCAGTGGCAGGGACTGGTCAGGACACCCTCTGGACTATTCACGTGGATGGAGAGAGTAGGTGGCTCATCAAATCTCTCACCTGAATTAATCCAGTGTTGAGCTTCTCCTCTGCAGCCAGCACAAGGGAAAGCCCCCGGCCATCCCAGCTATGGAAAATGAAAGATTCCCCCCTCCAGCCATCCCAGCTTCGGGAAATGAAGGGTTCCCTGCCGGTTACCCTGCGTGGGAGAGGCAGCAGGACTCCCCGGTCACAGCGGATCGCTGCCTGCACAAACCTGAGCAGACCTGTTTGGGCACTTAAGCAGAGCTCCTGGATTTTAAACTGGGGGAAACCCTGAGCTTGGGCTTGGCCAAGCCCATCAGACCCCACGAGAGGACAGAGATTTGGACCAGTTTGCCCAGTAAGAAACCAGCTGTGTGCACAGAAGAGTGGGCTTCTCCAGCAGCTTGCTCCAAACACACAGACACAGGGTAGAAAAGCAGGAGATTGCCCAGCAATTACCCAGTTGCCCAGCAATTACCCAGTTGCCCAGCAATTGCCTCAGTTTAAGCTCTCCTGGAAACAGGTCATCCATCCTCTGCAAGCTCCCAGTGATGCACAGGGACTGGGAGGAGTGGTCTGGGCGAGCCAAAAGCCAACTGGAGATGGCCACCAAAGGGCTCCCTGGAAGGAGAGCAAAGGGAGATGACAGAAGGCTGCTGGAGGAGAAAGGTGCAGGGAAAATAGAGAGATATGAAGAGCAGGAGAGGAAAAAAATGAATATATAAATACTTTAAAAAAAAAAAGGAACAAGGGAAGATGGAGGAGGGAAAGTAAGGCGAGTAAGGGATAAAGAGCTGTGCCAAGCGTTCCCCATCATGTCCTTTAAGCCCTAAGCTGCTCCAGCAGAGGCAGGTATTTATAGGACAGGCTCAGCTTTCCCAGCTTGTTCCCAGTCTGGGCACAAAGACCAAGAGCAGACGAAGAAGAAGGCCAGAGAATGGCAAGAGGGCCCATGAAAGCCCCCCGCCAAACCCCATTGAGGTGGCGGTCCTGTTCCCATCTGTCAGCAGGCACCCGGTGAAAGGGTGTGAAGGGGAGGGGGGCAGGCGGCGTGAATCAGGGGCTGACACAAAGAGGAAGAGACTGATTATGCTGTTATTTCTCCACTTTCAAACCCCATTAGGGGACATGCTGGGCTTTTCTCAGGGTCTTTGGGATGCTTAAGCTGCCCATTTAGCAGCGGGAACGGTCCAATTAAAAGAAAGACAAAGGAGGAGCCCAGCCTGTCTTAATTGAAATGGGTTTCAGTCTAATGAGGATTAGGTTCAAGAACAGACCTAAGGGAGCAATCCAGTACCCATTACCCTCCTGGACTGTAACCTGGCCATGCCCACCAGCCTTTTAACCAGCACATGGCGTGGCAGACCCCCACGCCAATAGTCTGGTGTGATGGGAAGGGGAGCAGCCCCTTCCCCAGCCTCAGGAGCAGCAGCTCAGCCCTTCAGACCTTGCCCTTGCCCCGTTATTTGGAGGAGAGCATCCTGATTTTATCCACCCCAGTGCTGGGCAGGCTGTTGCTGGCAGGCAGGAGGGCAGCGGGCTCCAACAAGAAGTGTTGCCCACCTCCCCTCGCACCCTGCCAGCCCCCTGTGCCCTGCCCTGAACATCCCTGGGAAGCTTTGGCTGCTGGAGTCTGGGGACAGGGTGAGGAAGGGTCCTCAGCCCAAAGCTCAGCCAAGTCCACTCGTCCTCTTCCTGCCTGTCCCTCCCCTGCAGCTTCCATCCCAGGGGCTGGTCCCAGCATCCTGCCTTTTGCTCCCACCTCACCTTCCGCACACCTCGACCCTTCTCTGGGAGCTCTGCCCTGCAATCACCCACACCTGCATCTTCAGGAAAGTCCTCTTTAACTCAGGTGGGATGTGCACAGTGCTGCTTAAATTTGCAGTTTTTAATTACTAAAATCCTGCACAATCTCAGCTCTACAGCTGTAGAATGAGATCACATATATACAGAAAAAAAATATATAAAGCTTCAGCATTCTCCAAATCGGTTTTACACAGGGATGGCAAAAGCCATATCTCTGGTACAGGGTTCTTCCTCCTTCCTCTTCCTCTCCCCTGTCCCAGCGTCAAGTTGGAGCGTGCTGGAACAGGATGACAGGAAAAAGCCAGCAATCCTTTCTTTAAAAAAAAAAAAATCATGCAAAACCTGGTTCCCTGCCTTCTGACTGCCAGCTGAACAATTTCGATAGGCATTTTTCCAGCAACCAGTAAAACCCAGCAAAACCATTACAGCCCAGACGTTAAAAACTCATCAGACAGGGATGCCCTGAGCCCCCCGCCCCGTGGTCCCACACCAGCACCACTGGGAGATGCTGATCCCAGCAGCACCGGGGACCAGCACACCTCCCCAGCCTGGGGGACCCCCCCACCTCCCTGGGTTTGCTCCCCCCTCTGCAAGACCCGCTCCCGCCGCATCCCCATCCCCAGCGCCGGCCGCCGGCACCGCGCGGGGGCACTCGCAGCCCGGCAGCGGCGGCACCGGCGGGGGGGGACCCGGGGAGCCCAGCCCCGGAGCGGTGGGGGGGGGTCCCGCAGAGCCCACCCGGGAGCAGCCCGCTGGCTGTCCCCGTCCTCCCCCGGTTCTGCCCCCCTATAAAACCTGCTCTTCTTTTCCAGCCGGGTTCTGCTGCCCGTGGCTGGGGGGGGGTCTTGCTCCCCCGAAGTATATTCCTGGCCCCGGGATGAAGCGCCTCTGCACCGCACAAACCTGGAGGGGGCTGGACCCAGCCCCCGGGTTGCCCCCTCCCACGGGACACGAGCTCCCGGGCTGAGCTGCTGCAGGTGTGTGACATTCCCAAGCCCTTTCCTTGTTCCTGGCGGTCCCAGTGCAGGCAGCAGTGGGAAGGGGATGTGCTCAGGGATGGGGTTTGCTCCCCAGAAAACTCCAGAGGGAACCTGGGCCCCCCTGCCAGACCCTGTGCCTGCACCAATTCCCTCCCTGCTTGGGCTGGAAGCAGTTTATAGCTGATGCTGTCTGGTCGTAAGCCATAATAAGAAGGGCAGGAGCATTTATTGCTGATTTTCCATTTAATTCTGCTGCCAGGCGCTGCAAGGATGGACCAGCACAGGTCCCAGTGCAGGCAGAAAACTCACAAGTGCCAGCTCTGAGTGTCTCGGCACAGCTCCCTCCGAAGTGCATCCCTTCCTCCCCCCATGTGCCTCATCTCACCTCACACCTCCCCTTCCCCACACCTGCCCCCCAGCCTCTCGCTGGCAGCTGCGGAGTGAATTTGCGAGGACCCAGCTCTCCAGAGCCCCAAGGCTTTAGCCATCATCTGGATTCTTGTGTGCTCACCTCACGGCTGCCAGGAGCTGGGAGGTAGGGAGCAGAAAGCAAACTGGGCAGCCTGGGAGGCAGCTGGGATGAGAGGCACATGATATTTTCCATTTTCTCAGCTGAATTACGAGCTTCAATAAATAACGCTGGAAATCTCACGTAGCGCCGAGCGCCGGCCTCCCAGGTATCCCCTGGTTTGAGTCAACAGAGATGGGAGCAGGTGGCAGGCACAATTTATCATTTCCTAGGGGGGGGGAGGAATTTTTCCTGGTGACTGACACCGGGTCCTTTCTGTCATTGTCATTCATCTGTGTCAGCCCTCCCTTATCAGCACACGGCGAGGTCTCTCTCTGCCTCTCCCCCTCCCCAGCATGAATCATTCCAGCGATGCTGGATGCTGCCCACGCCTCTGCTGGAACCAGGTCGTGAAACTCTCATCCCACCCACTTCCCACAACCCAGCTCCAGTCACGTTTCCAGCCTCCAGCAAAACCATGTGGGGCTCTGGGGGGGCCAGTGCACAGTGGGAAGATCCCCACTGCTCTTTAACCCCTGCAGACCCGAGGCAGGCGTGCCGTCCCTGCTGCCCCGGGGGGGTCCCAAAGGTGGGAGGGGGTCAGCCCAGCATCCGCACGCTGAGATTCCTGGCTTGCTGCTGGACCAGACCACAAGTGATTATTGTCTCTGCGTGTGGCCACAAAATACGTCTGAAGCTGCCGCCTGCTACGTGGCTGCAAACCCCGAGCTGCAGGCAGAGCCACCCAGGACCTCCCGGGGATGAGGAGGGAGGGGGATGCTCTGGGGTAGGGAGGGGGATGCTCTGGGGTCACCAGTGGTTATCTGGGAGAGGGGTCCAGAGCATTGCTGGGACCAACTGGGAGAAAAGCTGGGAGCTGCCTGAGCCCCAGTGTTCTTCTCTCTCCTCCCTGTCTGGTGGGTTTGGGGGTCCTTGCTCTGCTGGGGGATGCGTCGTGCAGGGAAGCCTGTGTTAATGCAAGAGTTGAGCACCCAGAGCAGGAAAAACTCCAAGTCACCAATGCAAGGGACATGCCCAGGGGACCCCAGCTGTACACAGCGATGGCTCGTCCCCTTCTCTGGTGGGCCCCCCAGTCTGTGTCCCCAACAGTTCTTACCGTCCTGTACATGGGAAAATCCCCTCCGGCAGGTCAGGGGATAAAATAAACAGAGCCAGGAGGCCAGGACATTCTCACCTGGGCTTGGACCCCTCCCTGGAGTGGGAGCTGGAAAATGAGATTAAAAGTAGTGATTTGCTTTCCCATGCTGAGAGGAAAACAGGGACAAGGGATTAGCCCCGGAGCGAACATGTCACACCACACCTGCCGTGCACGGCCAGCGCCGGACCGAGGGATGGGGCTGGGCTCAGCACCGGCCGTGCCGACTGCCCCATGCCTACCCCAGCCCTGTATCCCCATCCTTCCACCCCCACCACCAGCAGGTCTTGCTGCAGGACTTTTGGAGCAATGGGGTGCTGGGCACTGGATCCCAGTATGTCCACACTGGGCAACGGGAAAAGGGAGTCTGGGGCAGGCAGGCACAGCACGGGGGGGTGCTGCATCCCACCAGCTCAGGGTAAAGCCTGGAAGGATGGAAACATCCTGAAAGTGGGAGGAAACTCTGAATTTTAGACTAAAATGGACCCGCAGGTGCAAACGTGCATTTCCAGATAAGCTGGGTCCAGGTCAGGACCTCACAGCCCAGGCTTTGCTCAGCAGCAAGGCTTCTGCTGGTGAAAATGCTTCCATCACATCCCCGATCCCAGATTCTTGTTCCGCCTATTGATCTGGCCGGGACACAGGGCCAGCAGCATTCCCAAGCACGTGGGAAGGCCTGGAGAATGTCTCTTTCCAAAGGGGGTATCGGGCTTTGCATTAAAATACAGCAAGAAGCTGAGAAAGGGCAATAAAAGAAGATGAACGATGTGCAGGTGCTGGCTGGGATCCCCTGGAATGAGCTGCACTAAGTCCCCGGCTCCACTCACCATCCTGTGTGCTTTTCCCACCAGCTTCTTTAGCAGCGAATTTTTAATTTTTTTTTTTTTTTTTTTTTTAAGTGTGGCTCGTGTGCTGAACACGCTGAGAACTTCCACCTTCTGGTCCCAAGGTAATGATGGATCCAGCTGCAAAGATCCTGCGCTCTGGCCCGGGGTTTGCTGGCTCAGGTCTGTCTCTTGTTTCATGGTGAAACCAAGTGCAAAGAGACAGATTTAAACGTGAGACTCGGAGCAAAGCTTGGAGGGGAAGAACCTGTGGAGGTTTGAAAGCTGAGTTGGAAGTAAACGGAGCTGCAAAGCTAAGTTTGGGCTCTACAAAAAACTCTGCCTTTTCCAGACCTGTTCTAGTTCCAAACCACTGGTGGTCACAGTCCCTAAATCATAGAAAACCAGAAATTTCAAAATTCCAGGACATGGGAACACAGCAGCACATCACCCATAACATCCTGTAACGCCAACAATACAGAAGACATGAAATCTTGCAAAGAAATGAGATGCTCCGCAGCTTTTTCAGAGCACTCCCACCTGGGTTATCATCACGCTGAGCTCCCCCCAGCACCCCCCTTTCCCTCTCCTGGGTATTCCCCACCTGATCCCTTCCAGCAGCGGATGCTCTGGGATGCAGGCACCCAGGAGATGGTCTGGCCAGCGCTGCAGAGGGGGGGTGTCCCCCTGCCAGCCGTGGGGGGGGTATGTCCCCCTGCCAGCCCCGTCTCCTGCTGGGACACCGGGAGGAAGGCTCTGAGCGGGTGGGCTCACCCCCATCTGTCACAGGGACCCAGGACTGGCCCCACTGTGCACCCACAGCAGCGGGGGGGAGAGGAGACTGTTCCCCTGATTTTTATTCGTGGAATTATTATTTTTTTTTTAGGAAGGGCCAGCTGAAATGCAGCTGTGTCCGCAAGGATATGGAGCTGGCCGAGACAGGATTTCCAGCACGAACAGCAAAAGCCAGCTGTGCTTGGGGCAGTGGGTTTGCTCAGAGATCACCCGCGGGCAGGCTGCGGAGCTATGGGATGCGACAATCAATGAGTGGCTCTCTTCAGGGTGACAGCCACACGGCTTTTCACCCCCCAGCCTCCCTCTCCTCCCAGCCCGTGCACGCTTGCAGCTCTACCCTGTGCCTCATCCAGCCCAGCTCCGAAGCAGAAGCCTCTGGGCAAGGGCGAGCCCTGGGAAACCAGCGCCCTGCTGCCCGCGCCGTGCTGGGGCATCCTGCCCGCTCCAGCCGCCGCATCCCGGCGGGATCCACGGGCCAGCCTCTGGGCTGGGGAATCGGGCGCAGTGCCACCGACCACAGCAGCCGCCAGCTGATGGCCAAAGCCATGGAGGTGCCACCCCCCGGGGAAAGCTGCGGGTGTTTCGCCTGGTGCAGGGGCGAGAGCAGCCCATCTGCACGGCTGCCAAAAAATTATCCCTGCAGATCCCCGATGTCACCCTCGGCGCTGTCATCGGCGTGGGTTTGCCGAGCAGCCGGCTGCAGCCCAGGGGGTTTATCGGCCGCTGCGGGAGCTGCACAGGGGGTGGGAAGGGGCTCTGATCCCCCATCGCTCCAGCAGCAGCTCCATCCTGGTTGCCTGCCAGGCTGGGAGGGGTGGGTAGGGCTGACTCAGCACCGGGATGGAGCCTGATAATGCAGCGTTATCGCCCCAGACCCGACGGGGTTGATTGTTGTCTTGGGTTCTTTCCAGATCTCGCTATTTCCCAGGGAGCTGCAGTGACTCACGGGGCGCGTCGGGAGGAGGGCACGCTTCCCGCAGCAGCGCGTTTCGCTGGAGTTTGCCCCCGTTTCGGTAAATTGAGTAAATTTTCTTTATCGCAGCCGCGGTGCGCTGCCTGCCACCGCCACGCACCCGCGGGGAGCGTGCCTGCCTGACAGAGACATTTCGAAATCGATGCTGACACGAGCCTGTATTTCAAGCCGTCGGCGCAGGCGCCGGGGGGGCAAACAGCCACCTCCCTGCTCTCGTTTGTGCAGAGATGTTGTGCGTGTCCCTGTGTGACATTTGTCACCGAGGGAAGGCAGAGCAGCTTCACGACACGTCCTCAACCCTCTGGAGCATCTCAGAGGGTCTCAACTCTTCCTGCACATCCTTTTCTAGATGTGGCCACTGCTGGGTGTCTGTCCTGGGGCTAGATGTCTGTCCTGGGGTTGGGTGTCTGTCCTGGGGCTGGATGTCTGTCCCGGGACTGGATGTCTGTCCGTTTGTCCTGGAGCTGGGTGTCTGTCCTGGGGCTGGATGTTTCTCCATTTGTCCTGGGGCTGGGTGTCTGTCCTGGGGCTGGGTGTCTGTCCGTTTGTCCTGGGGCTGGCTGTCCTTTTCCTGCCTCTGAGCAGAGTTTGCATGTTCAGCAGAGACAGACACACGCAGAAATCCCCGATCCGATGAAAGCACAGACCCCCTCTGGTGGGATTCCCCTCTCAGGCGCTCTCACATTAAAATGGCATTGCTCCTGGAGAAGCTGAGTTGTCTGGAAGTACCCCAGTTTGCATAGCAGCTCCCAGCCAGGAGCAGATTTGCTGCACAATCGGTTCTACACCTGCTTACGGGGGGCAATGCCTCCCCTGGACCTCGCCCTGCTGAAACCAGCCCCCCTCTCATGCCCTTCCATGGGCCCTGGGGCTCCTGAGATGCAACCAGCTTGAAAACTCCCCTGGGATGCCCCCGGGAAAAAAAATGGGCAAGAAAAACCTTCCAGGAAGGCTGGTATTCACCACCCCATCCCTCCTGCCCTTCTTTCCCCACCAGGCAAGACCTGAAGATGGGTTTTTGCCTGCGCTGAGCACATTCCTGCTCTTATCGAATTTCATCTCATCGATCGGAGGAATCACTGTGAGCCAAACTCAATTTCTTCTTAATGCATTTCTGTTGGAGAGAAGCATCCGAGCAGGAGGCACCCAGCCAGGACCTCCCCGGACCCGTAACTCTGCCCTGCACCCCCCAGCCATGCACCCTGCGCACCCACATACTCGGGTAGGGTGGCTGGCACATCTTCATCATCCTTCCATGTGTGGCAGTGCTAATTCACCATGCCAATCCTAAAAAGAGTCTTATCGACATGCAATGATCTCGTCTTTTCCATCCCAGCCCCAAGCGGGATGGTGGGCGCAGGGGTCGTGGGGCTGCAGCTCCAACGGGATGGTTAAAGGGGGCTTGAGAAAATTCTCAGCAGCTCTCACACCTCATTGAAAAATAAATCTGGGAAAATAAACAGAGTCTGCTCCCAAAGCAACCTCTGAGCTGCCAAACCCCTTGAAACCCCCCTGGGCTCTGCCAGAGGACCCGTCGGGTCTCCCCAGAGAGGACCCAGCTCTTTGCAGAGCTTCCCAGCCGGGTCAGCCGGGGTTTGGCGCTGCTCACCCGCGCCGTGGCGAGCTCAGCGCCGGGAGCTGGCAGGCAGGGACACGTCCCTTGCTCCAGCCAAACCTGCCAAGCCCCACGGGGCTGCCCCACGGGTCAGCAGCTGAATCACTTCTCTCCAGTTTCATGCCTGCTGGAGCAAAGCTGGAGCACAAGGATGGAGCCTGCCCGGCTTGTCTGAGCATCTCGCACTCATTGTCTTGAAAATGAACCTTTTAGTGACCGCCACACCCCTCCACCTCCTTAGCCAAGTCACGGCGATGGGCAGGGCGCGGTGACGGGGCGCTGGTGTCCCCAGGGACCTCGGGAGCTGGACGTGTGTGAGCTGTGTGCGTAGCCTCGGAGACTTGGGGCGTGGGGTGTTGCAAAGGTGTGATTGCAGGGTTCAAACGCAGGGCTGGAGACCGCAGAGCCTGCAGGGCCAGGCTCACAGCCCACATTAACTCCGGCGATGACGAGCAGGTCATCTGCTGCTCTGCTGGGACGCCGCGGAGGCTGCAACGATAAATGTCAACTTCTGCTGCAGGGAGAAGTCACAGTGGTCCTCCCGATGCCGCGGAGAGATGTCTTGGATAAACACTCCTAATGGATGGGGAGGGTGAGGTCCTTGTTCCCATCCTTTCCAGTTGGGAAAAGCACGGGAGCAACAAACCATATAGATTAAACCTTATAGATTAAACAAACCTCAAAGCATCCATGGCTGATAAAATTGGAGAAATGCAAACCAGATTGGGGAGGGGGGTATTTGTGTATCTGGCATCCTAGGGCAGATATCATGAGCAAAGAGTGCAACTCAGATGTTCATGGAGCAGGGTCGGCAGCTGGAGACTGGCTGTTTGTGGGGTGCTGTCATGGACAAAAGGAAGGAAAAGAGGAAAAAAAGGGGGAAAAGTGGGGGAAAAAGGGGGAAGAGGGAAAAAAGGGGAGGGAAGGGGAAAAAAGGGGGGGAAAGGGATACTGAACATCTCAAAAGAAGCCTTGGACCACCCCCCGCCTCCCCAAGGGCTGAAGATACCATTAGTCACCAGTTGGAGAGAACAGGGAAGCTGATCCGTTTTGTCCCTTGGGAAATGGTTTGCAGCACGGAGCTAATGGAAAATAATGGCTCTAGATCCCTGTATTGGTTCACTTCAGACATTCACAATAGCTGCAGTGTTCCTGGCATGTCCTCTGGGAAGAGGTGAACCTCAGGTAATCAGCAATTAGCATCCACTGCCCAACGAATGAAACCACGCTTAGCCTCTGACTCAGAGAATCCCTGAGCCTCCCTCCACCCACCCGCCTGGGCGATAGCATCCTGCCGGGGCCACAACCACCCCAGCCCTGCTAACGGCAGCACTTACAGCAAGAAAAATCAGCAAACCCCTTCTGCTCAGCCCTTGAAAGTCTGGGTTTGCAGCGGAGCCGGGTGTCAGAGCTGAGCCCAGGCTGCAGAGCTCCGGCGTGCCCCAACCCGCTCCGAGGCATGCAATCCCAGCCCTGCTATCCCAGCCCTGCTGCCGAGACACACAGCGTGGCAGATCGGCAAGCGAACGTCAGGAACGAGGTTAGAGCCTGGCCATGGACCACGTCACTGCCCGGACATGCAAACACACAGCAGCTGGGAAAAGGTGGGGAAGGCAGTCAGCTGAAATTCACGTCTGCTCCTAATTGAAGCGCTTAGGTTGGTGGTTTGTTGGCACTTTGAGGTTTCTCTGGATAAGCTCCGGTCTTCCCAGAAGCGCTGGCCTTCCAGTAGTGCTCTCCAGGAAAGCAGGAGTGACTTCCAACAGCCCCATAAGCATCCTGGGGATGCTCCCGTGCAGGGTCCCTCCCAGCCCTCGGATGGGATGGGAATCCAAACCCTGTGTCCACAGAAAAGGCCAATTGCAATGTGTGAACCCCTAATTTGTTCTCAGTGGTGCAGCTGTGGAAGGAATTCTGGCTGAATACAATCCCTTCTGCTCCGATTAATTGTCCCCCCCGGTTATGGACAATGCAGAACGAACTAGGGATAATATTCACACAAGGGAAATGGGGAAGACAGTCACCCAAACGCTGCTGTGAAAGAGTCCAAATAGCCAGAGCTGATCCTGAATGCATTAAAATCGTGGAGGAAGCCCTGGGAGGAAAGAATGTTCCCTATTAGCCAAGCTCTGAGTGTCTGGGGTATGACAATAGCGGAGCGATTCCTCGCTCCTCGCTGCCTGCTGCTGCCCTGGGTTCAGTTAAATGTCAGCTCAGCATCCACAAACTACAAATTACCAGAGGGCGTGTAGCTCTTTCAGTCCCGCTGAACCCTATCAACGGGGAAATAATAATGTGTCCCCCAGGCTGGCTGGGATGGAGGCACATCCCTGGTGGGATGGGACCGGGACCGCTGCCTCCTGCTCCAGGCAAGGGAGAGGGGAACAGCCCCAGCCCCTCCGTCCTGCCTGGAGAGCAGGGAGCTTTCCCCCTGGGAAATGTGGGCATGGAGAGAACCACCCCAGAGGAATCCATGGCCAGCCGAACGGCAGCATCGCCAGCACCAGCTCCACTTCCCTGCCCAGTGATGGGAGTGATGTAACATGCCTCCCCCCAAAACGTGGGGGCAAAGGCAGAAAGCTCAGGACAGCTTTTGCCCCCCCCCCAGCAGCCCTGGAGCCGATACAAGGTTCAATCTCATGATGGGGACAAAGGTTGTGGCTGCAAAGCTTTTAGTTTTCCTTATTCCCAAGATACCTTTCAGTTTAGTTTCTCCAGAGAATTTGGTTCAGAAACTGGCAAAAATTGATAAGCAGAAGCCAAAAGAACCAACTACTATTTATTTTCCTTGTGGGGGTGCTGGAGCCAGGCAGACAGCCATGCCCCAAGCCCCCAGCCCCATAATAAAAATGCACAATTTAGAGCAGCCACAGAGAGTTCTCAGGGGAAAAGAGAGGCTCCGGGCAATAGCTGGTCTCATCAGGAGAGCAAAATACGCTGGCCAGGGCGTTGATACACTTATTTTGCCATTGTCCCTGGAAAAGGAGCCGGAGTGCTTCCCTGCTGCTGGTTTTAAACTAATTACATTCCCCTTAAAGCAGGAAAATAAAAGGCATTTCATTTGCTGGGAAGCCTGGTATGGTTTTACAACTGCTGCCAAACTTCTGACCACAAACCCCAACCCCGACCCGAGACTGCCTTCGGGCAGCGACCCCCATGGCAGGGGACGTACTGAAAAGTGGTGTAAA
The DNA here is from genome assembly GCA_013400615.1 of Syrrhaptes paradoxus. Lineage (NCBI taxonomy): Eukaryota > Metazoa > Chordata > Aves > Pterocliformes > Pteroclidae > Syrrhaptes > Syrrhaptes paradoxus. The sequence goes on from VZTO01024159.1 coordinate 15,630, forward strand.
GATTGAGCTTTATTTTTAAATGCTCATTTTCAGCGTGCAATCTTTTACTCCCTAGGTCTGTCTGCTCTCCCTGAGCCTTACCCTCACCCATTGTTCTGAGCTGCTTATTTTCAATAGTCGCATTTTTAACTGGTTGCTGGTAATTTTTTTTCTCCTTTTTGTGCAGGAGCACCCAAAAAGCTCTGAGCTCTCTACAGCTCTGGAGTATGTTTCATTGGACCTGTCTGGCTTCCTCCCAGCCATGCAAAGGGATGATGCAGAGGCCACGGATTGTATCACCCATGGGTGCAGGGCTGAGCTGTGCTGTCCCCAAGCAATCCAGCCAGTTGCTGGGAGAAGGATCGGGGTCCCTGCATCCTCTTAAAGCTTTCAGTGGAAGCAACACCTGAAGGCAAAACATCAGGAGCAAGCCCCAAACTTACCATTGCACGTGGCACCTGGCACGGGGTGGGCTCAGGCTGGCCACTTCCCAGGTGGTCTCCCTAAACCATTAAAATAAATACGGTAACATCACCCTAGCAGCACACCTCACTTGTGTTCTCGCTGCGTGGACACAGGTACAACCATGACCCCAACCTCAGCCAAGAAAGCAGCCACCGGCACGATACTGGGGAGCAGGCAGAAGAGCTCTTCCCGAATTTGCACCTTATTTTCCTACTCGGAGCCAGCTGCTGGAAGCGCACGGTGACTCCCAGCATTGCATTAATGCCTCTTCTGCAATCATTAGGGCAAGTCTCTAGAGACCCAAACCTTGCTGCTCACCCTTGGCAAGGAGAAATGAGGTAAAAAAACCAGCTTTTAAAAGCTATGGAGAGTGGGAAGGGGAGGGTTTCTAGGGAAGCTGGTCAGGGGCATCTGTCCCACGGCGCGTGCTTTGCTGCAGCATTCCCATGAGAACACGTTTCTGGAATGAAATGCCCCAACCACCCCTCTCTCCCCTTCTTAATTGGTTTGCAAATGTTAAATGTTTTGGCTCCGTGTTCAAACCGCTGTCTGGCTCCTGTCGATATGCTCTAACCCCAGGAGTTCACTGGGGGGCTCCCTCCGGCTCCCCCTCTTTGCCATAGCAGCCAGCCCCCGCCGGGCTGGCCATTGTCCCCTTGTCCCCTCGCCCGAGCACCTGGAGACCTTCTTGTAAAAACTTCATTTGCTGGGGGAAAGCTTTGATTAAACCAGCCTGGCGGGGGGCACCCCCACTCCCGAGTCAATATTGGTTTTTTGGAACAGATGGGGGTGACGACAGGATGGGGAGCAGCCGGAGCCGCATTCCCGGCGGTGCCAGCACCGGGTGCGGGTTGTGCCGAGCGCGGATGCTTGTGTCCCCAGTGCCCGGGGAGTGGCAGGAGGCCCTTAGCAGCGCTGGGGAGATCAAAGTGGAGCAAGCACCGAGAGGTGGAGCAGCCCTGTGTGCTGGAAACCTCAGGGAACAAAAGCATCAAAGTAAATCAAATGAAACTAATTGAAGTGCTTTACCATTAAATAATGAGGGAGAGGCTTTCATGAAACGCCAGCTTCTTCCCGTCAAAAAAAAAAAAAAAAATCAAGGGCCATGCCCCCAACAAAACCAAACCAACAAANTGACGATGGCCGATGCCAGCCTGTGCCCACAGCAAACTGGGAAATGCTCCGCGGGTGCATCAGCCTGGCCGGTGCTATGGCTAAACCTCAGCTCTGCAGGGCATGGACCCAGCAGCCTCTCAGCTTCTGGGGAACCCTGGCTTTGCAACACAAAGCTCTGACCAGTCTGATAATCGCTGGGATTTCAGGTTCAGCCTGGCCTCCAGAGGTTCCCAGGATGGCCACAGGAACGATCACCACGACCTGTGTGCCTGCGCTGGGGAGCAAAAGGAGGACCTGGCCAGTCCACCCCACGCTGGCTGGGGGCACAGGGCTCCAAGGAAGCACCTCTGATTAGGATTCACCTATTTCTGCAGCTCGCTGTCTCCAGCAGCAGCAAGGAAGGACATTAAACAGCAGTTTCTCACCCTTCTGGCCAGGATTTGCATGTTTGCAATTACTCCCAGCTAGGCAAAAGGTAGAGCTGCTTCTCCCTCCCTGCCCCTAGGATGTGAGCAATGAAGCAGGACCAGTCATGGGATCTATACCAGAGACAAACATGGTCCCTCTCCCTAATTTCTCCCATGCTCAGCCCATCTTTTCGAAAAAAAAAAAAAAAAATATCAATTTTCCCCATCAGAGACATGCCACCAGCCCTGCCCTGGGAAAATGAAAGAGAAAGAAGCAGCAGAGATGGACCAGAGCGACACCCATTGTAAATATCCTCGTTAGCCGCTGGCTAAACCGGATTGTGGCCATGATGAAAGCAACCCACATGAAGACAATTAGACTAAATTATGTCCAGTCGCAGAAGACAAGTTCGCAGGGAAACGCGAGGCAGCCCGACTCCAGCCAGGCTCAATGTCTGGCTTGCCCCATGGCTGCCACTCATACATCACCGATCAAGGGAAGCCCCTGCAGGTTGTTTTAAACCGGGGCCAGCAGGAGGTTGGGCTAATGAGTAAAATCTGAACATTCCTCAAATTTCCCATCCAGCCCAAGTGAGGGGGAGGCTGGAGGAGGGGGGGAATGGCGACAAAAATACCTCTCTCCGGAGAGAGGCTGATCCTAACGGAGGGACAAAATGTTTGTGCTGAGAACCTGCTAATCCCAGGCCTGACCCATGCCAAGCCAGCCTTGGGGAGGTGAAGATCTCAAGATCAGCTCTGAAATCAAACTGGGAGGTGACTGGGAGACAGGGTGCTCTGTGACAGCCACAGCATCCTCCAGAGCATCCTCATCCTCCTCCTCAGAGCATCCCAGGGAACCAGCCCAGCTCCAGGGGTGCTGCAGGCTGACACAAGGGTTGCACGGAACAGTAACGGGGCTTTTCAGGTTCTCCCAGGAAAGCAGCCCCAGCCCCTGGTATTGCATGATTCCCCTGGGGATGACTTTACTCAAGGAAGAGGCTGTTGGATGCAGCAAAGCCAATAACCGAACCTCCACCCACCTATGGCAGAGTTCTCTAAAAGGGGATGTGGAAAAGGTAATTAAAAAACAAAGAGATGGTAGGAAGAAAAAAAAAACAACAAACATTTTAAAGGGGAAAGAAGAGGGAACACAACCATTGCTGATCAATACCACTCCAGTGCTTCCGAGAGCTGCTTTAGAGCACGAGCCCAGCACCAAGCAGCTCAACTGCACATCTCTGCCGAGGATGCTCCAGGTTTTCCAGGAGCACTTGGGATCCTGAGGGTTCATGTGCCAGCCCTGAGAGCTTTAAAAGGACCCCAGTTCCCTGGGTTTCTGTCTCTGGCCGGTCACTTGGCAAGCTGAGGCAGCTTTTTAAATCTTGGCTTGGATTTTGCAGCCAGCAGTCACTGCCAGCTCCCCTCCTTCAGCATCCCTGCACAGCGCCGGTGCCAAGGGCTGGAGCCAGCCTGCTGCAGGGCAGGCAAAGGTGACTTTCGGCTTCCTAAGGATGAGAAATGAGCAGGGGTAGGGATATGGGACACCAGTGGCACTGAGAACACGAGGAAGAGCCTCTCCTCATACACACAGCACTGAAAGAACTTGGGAGGCATCTCCTGCTGATTTCCTGCAGCTCCATCACCTGCTAACAGTCACCTCATAAACCAGGGATGCTCAGAGGACAAATTTCTTTAATCCNAGGAATTTATCAGTAATAAGCTCCCACCCTTTTTCTTCACTGAAGAAATCAGCATATGGTCCCTATCCTGAAGGCCAGCCGCCTCCTGTTCCTTGGTTCCTCGCCCTCCACCACTCTTCCTCCCTCCACCGCTCTTCTGCGTGTCTCCACCGCTCTCTCTCCCTGGGATTTTAATTACATTCATCTATTTCCACTCACTAGGTCTGTCACTTTGCAGCAGGACGGCTGTAATTACATGGTGGGAAGCACCCTTGGCTTCCCTGGAGCCTGAGCGGATTAAGGATCCTCCACGCCTTTTCCCACCCCGCGCTGCCAGGTACCTGCACAAAGATGACAGATGGTCAGGGGCCATTTATCTCCCCCTAATGAGCCGCTACAAAAGGGGATGGCTCCCCAAACACATGTATATATTTTTCAGTTCACTAAAAATGCCCCAGACTCCCAGGGCTTTGCCTGGAAGATGGGAAGGGTCTGAACCCCCGGCAAGGGAACGTGCCGGCGGATGGGAACAGGGGTTTGCAGGAAGAAGGGTTCAGAGGAGCCCCGACTGCGGGAACATGTCCCACCCTGGGGTCTGCTCAGCACCAGCATGACTCGAGCTCAGTTTTTCTCCCTTTGTTGCTCTCAGGGGCTAAGAAAAGCTGACTCATTGAAGGGCATTAAGCAAAAGCTCTGAACCTTGCCTGCATGATGGACCTCTGCATGATTGACACCTTGCCTGCGTGATGGACAGCTCTTAAAAGCAAATCTCATGTTCCTCTGGGGTGACCAGGAGAGACCTCTCCAGCCTTATCTCCATGCCCCGGTAGTGTGTGATGGGTTCCAGAGCAGCTGAGCTTTCCCGAGGAGGATAAGACACACTCAACAGTGGTCCAGGAGATGCTAAAACAAAGATGAAGCTTGGGGGGATGCAGATGAGAGAGGGCTGCTGATAGGCATCAGAGGATGTCAAAGGATGAAGAAGATAATTCCAAGCATAAGCATGTGCAGAGATTAGAGCACGAAAAGAGAACGTGGCTGCCCATGGCCTGAGCTGACGTAAAGCACCAGAGCTTTGAAGCATCTGCACAGATTAATGCCAGCTGAAAGCTTAGCCTCAAAAGGGGATTCAGCTTAACCCTCGGGAAGCGTGCTATTAGACTGGGGATAAACCAGGCACCGCATCCTCCCAGCGCCACATCCTCCCAGTTTGCTATAGCTAGTATCTCGAGCCCAACCCATCTGAGCCTTAACAGTGATGTAAAACACACATATTATCTTACAGTCAGCAGTAGGGATGGAGTTCCAAAACCTGCACGCATTGGATGTCCCATTGCACCCCCAGCAGCCAGCAGAGCCACCAGGGCAGGTGTTGTGCCCCCCAGCCACCCCCCTCTCACCAGCACTCCACAGCTGCGCTCCCAAGTTGTCCTTCTCTTTGCAGTCCTCAGGAACCAGCAGCTCAGTTGTCCCCTTGCTTCACTGTCAACACAGCAAGGAGGTGACCAAGCTGTCCCCTTCCCCCGCGGCCTGGGGGAACACAGGGAAATTCACCCAGGGAAAAGCTTTCCTAATGCCCTTCTCCATGGCCACCACCTTCCAGGCTCACACCAGACAGGCATTGCTTCTGCTGATTATTCCCCAGGGGAGAAGAAAAAAAAAAAAGAAAAAAAACCACCCAAAACCAACACAGAGCTTAAATTACATCCCATCAATAGAAAAAGTACTTGCATGGCTAAAAGCATCTCTCCCAAAGGTCTCCAAGTCCCCCAAGCCCATAAGATGCAGCTGGAACCAAGACCTCAACCTCCTTAGGTTTTCCCATTTTTATCCGGGCAGGGCTGATATGGGAAATAGGCTCCAGCTGCCCCCCATGGCCAGACCCCACAGGCTCCGGGTTCTGGAGACTGATCTCCACATGCAATGTTGTTTGTTTTTTTTTCTTGGACAAGAGTTTCCCTTGCACCCCCAGATGTCTGGTCCTGGTCGCAGGGAGCAGCTCCATGGGGGCTGCTTCAGAGGTGGCCTCAGGTCCCCCTGGGGACGTGCAAAATGATGCCCAGAGCAGCGAGCCTGAAACCTGCCCGTGAGATGATGCTCCTTTGCTGCTTCCCTATATTTTCAAGATGGAACCTGCAAAAATAGGCACAATTCAGGGCTCCGAAGTTAACACGGGCCCCCAGGCTGACAGTGATGCTGGCTTAGAGATGAAATGTGCTGGTGAAACCAAGGGTCTTGACCTGTGGTGGTAATTAAAGATCCCACAGCAGGATTTTTTTTTTTTTTTTTGCAAGAGTAAGGGAACTAGCCCCGTTGTCCTGGCCAAAGTCCAGCTTCGGTAATTATCTTCACCCCCTCGACCCCACGGGGCCGTGGCAGCTGTGACATGCCACAGTGTGTGCTGGGGCTTGAGAGCCCAGCGGGAGCCCGACTGGCTGCAACTGGGGGGAACTGGGAGCGGGATAAAAGGTGAGCGGAGGGTATTCAGCACATAACCCTGCTGCTAGCTCATTAAAAGACAACATTTGCAGGTTCCCCTTTAAACTGTTTATCCATTATTGAAAATCCCATATGTTACATGTCCATGAAGATCAGCTTTCAGCCGCAAGATAAGCTGCCTCCACTTATTGTCCAGCCTCCTCTCCCTCCTCCCTGCCTCCCTCTGGGCTTTTAATTACATCCATCACCTCCCACCCCTCCGGTGGAGTTGGCTTCATGTCTCACCAGCCCAGCGAGGGAACAAGGCCCATTTTTATTTTTTTTTTTCCCCTCTTGGAAGGGAGCAATTGTTTCGCTTCCTGCACACAAGTCCTAGAGCGAGAGACATTTAGCAGCCGCTGTGAAATTTCAGCCAGGATTGGAATTTATTTTAAGACGCCGGCCTTTAAATTTTTCATTAAACCTTTTTTCCCCCTGCCGATGCAGCAGGCTTCTGCGGGGACCAGGGGAACGGCGTGTTTATATGCCGGGCACGTCGGGAGAGGATGGAGGGTTTCACACCACCCTGGGCAAAGGCTTCCCAGCACCGTGCACGTCGCTAACAAACCCCTGCAGCAAAGGATGCTCAGAGCCCAGCACGGCAGCCCCCAACCCAGGAGGGCACCGTCCCAGCCTGGCTTGCATCTCAAATGCCAGGAATTAAACACACTTTTCTGGAGCAGAGCTACCTTGCAGCACGGTTGGGCTAGCAGTGTCCCGGCCGGTGGGCTGGGTGCTTTCCGCTTGCCGAGGGGCTGAGCCCACGGTGCCGTAAGGTCGGTGCCGGAGCGGTGGTTGGAGCGCTGCCGGCTGTAGGGATTGCTCGAAGCATCCTGTTATAAGACCTGGGGTTTGTAACTCTGCCAGACCTCAGGTGCCTCAGCTGAATTTTTCATTGCTGGGTGTCTGCTCTTGCAGGAAAGGAGATGCCTGCAGCAAACTCAGAGGGGATGAAACTCCCTGCAGGAGATCTGCCTTTCTCTCCCCACGTGCCCCCGTTGCATTTACCTTCCCGTTCCTGCTGTACGTGAGCCAGGCGCTCAGCAAACCTTGACCAAGCCTGGGCAGGAGATGAGCTGGGGCTCCTACACGGCTCAGGACCACGGCGTTAAAGACTCCATCCTGCACAAGGTGCTGAGACGGGGCTGCCCGCACAAGCTGAAGCAGCGTTTCTGGTGTTGCGTGCCTGCCTTTGCAGCCTTAACCAAGTTCTGTCTTTTTTAGCATGCAAAAATTTTCTAGTATCAGCTCTTTTAGATCATTGGCTGGTCTATTTTTCTGAACACGACCTGAAAAACCCCTGCGAGCGAGCGCAGCAACTCCTGACTGAGCACTTTCGGAAAACCAAAAGGAAAATCCTCACCAACCCCCTGTTAGAAGCCACCTTGCCCAAATTCGTTTGCCATCAGATTGCTCATTTTCCCAAAGAGCGATGACAAACCCAGGGAAGCCCACCCTAGGGACACCACCCCACCAGCAGAACCACACACAGATGGGACCAAACCCCACCTCGGCACAACACCAGCCAGCATCCCGGCTCTGCAAACATCCCCGTGGATCTAAACCACCAGGAGCATGGTTTAGACACAGCCCAGTCCCACCCACACACCCAGGTCACGCTAACAGGGTTTCACCTCCCTTGCAGACGAAGGATGCTGCAACGCTCATCCCCGCGCCCGTCCCCGTGAACGTCCCCTGCCCGCAGCCGGTTGTCCCCACGCCGCCCCGCCATCACGAGCCGATCTAACCTCACCCAAGCACTCCGGCAGGTTTTTTGCACGGCAGCAGGTTTGGGCTGCAAGCTGCCATTGTGTTTAATGGACGGCGGCGAAGTGTATCATTAATTTATTAATTATTCACGGAGCGCCAGACGGGCACGCGGAAGATCAGACAGGAAGAGCTGGCTCCCAGCGAGCGCCCGGACTCTCCTTATGTCAAGACTCGTTCTTCAGTCGCAGGCACGTTGTCACCGGCCACCTGCACGTGACGGGACAATCTTTGTTCAAACCCCAATTAGCACGTAACGAGGCAGGCACACAGCCTGACTCTCCCAAAACAGCCAGGACCCAGCTTCCCTTTCTTTCCCTTTTTTAAACAAAAAGTTTCCTGTTGCTAAAACTTGGGGATTAAGAACAAGGCTTTGGATTAGTGGTGGGGGGGCTTTGGAGAGGGTGAGACCTGCTGCCCACCCCATGGGGAGCCCCGGGAGCCCCCAGGCTGACCATCCAGCTCTGCCGTGGCCACTGGGATGTTTGGCAAGAGCCCGGCAAGTGGAGCTCCCCCGGCATCCCTGCGAGCAAATGGCATTCCCTGGAGGGGCTGGGTTTGTCATCCACCCTGGGAAACCAAGAGGGTCATCCGAATGCCCTCCGCAGCCTGGTGAGGAATGGGCAGAGAAACCCACACGGACAGTCCCGGATGAACGGAGAGGACCGGCGGCTTGTCTCTGGGTTTGTCCGTTTTCCTTCCTCCCACGTCGCATAGACACTGTTCCTCGGAGCGACCGGTTGGGTTATGGGTAGGGTTAAGAATGATTCCTTTGAGTTCTACTTCCTTCAAAATACAAATTCATTTTTCTCATCTTATTTTCAAGCAGGGTTTAATCCAGGCATAACGTCTTTAGTAAGAATAACAGACGGAAACTAGAAGAAAAGTTAATATTTGACCTGGTCAGAGGAAGTTTTGAGCAGCCAGGTTCAAAATATAGAGAGAAAAAGCTAGATGGGAGATGTCTGGAGATAGGACGTTTTCTTTGTGATGCTCAGGGGAGAAAATGTGTCCTAAGCCCACGAGGCAGCGAGAGACGATGTTGCAGGGAGTGGGAGGTGTGCCAGACTGCGTGTCCTGTCTCTCCCGCCCAAGGAAGACAACTCTTTTTGCCATTCGATGTAATTTTTAATATAAAGCTGGTACCATGAAAAATTATGGTCTTCTTCCTGGAAGACAATAGTATTCTTCTGGGAGTTGGTTTGCTCATTGTGAGCATTGTGGGATCTGCTTTGCTTATTTTTAACCGGGGCAAGTTTTATCAAAGACACGAAATGACTCAAAGTCACGGTGACAATGGCAGGGGGATGAAGTCACGATGTTAATCTTCTCTGTGCAACTCTAAAGAAGTGGAAACTTGCACTGAATGCCATGAAATCCTCTCCACAATGAAGTTGTTCAGACATGCCAATCACAAGCTCACAACCAACTACAGAAGTGGAAAATCTTGGAAGGAAAAGGTCGGGAGTGATGCTAATATAAGGACCTCTACGTGGTGAAACCTGTGCTTATGTGGGGTTTTTTTTACATGCATAAATGCCAACTCATATCTGGAGTGAAATGGGAAGAGTTTGGGCTCTTCTGGCTTTGCAGGACGCCCCATTCCCACGCCTGCAGGGATGCGTGGGAAGATGGGTCTGTGCACCCACCAGACGTGCTGTCGGGCTGGCTCCCAGCACCTCGGATGGTGCAAGAAGGGTTCGGTGCCATGGGCACAGTGCTGGGGTGCTGCACTGGGGCTGGATGTGGTGCTGTGCTGCGGTGCTGTGCCAGGTCTGGCTGTTCCTGCTGCAGCGTGTGGCCATCAGCATGTCTGCACCCGCATCCACCTTCCCCGAGGGAAAAGGGCGCTTCCTGCTCTCTGCCACGTGCATCAGCCCCAGCTTTCGCAGCCACATCCATCTCCAGCTGAAAGGTAAAGGGACGATCTTTTTCCCAGTTGTGGTGTATCAGAAATCCTAAAATTATGCACAGGGGATCAGTCTTTTCCCCTGCACGTGGCAGCAGGAGAGCTGGATGATGCAGAGAGCGGCAGCTCGCATGCCCAGTGCGGGGTCAGCACGCACCCGGACCACCCCATCCTCCTCCTGTTCCCACTGATGATGGAGGAACTCATGGGTTTGGCGGGACGGAATAAAAATCCCAAAGCGAAGGAAGAAGCCCAGTGTGCAGCAGCATCACCCAAACCCTCTCGGAGGTGGGGAGGAGCCTCCCATCCGGATCGGGAACCGCGGTGTGTTAAGGTCCCAAACAGATCTCATCCTGGCACCTGCCGAAAGAAAAGCGGTGTGAGCACCCAGGACTGACCCAAAAACTGGTCAAGGAGATGTTGAGTTGGCTTTGGTTGGTTTCTCCTGAGCTCCTTGTGGGTTTGCTGGAAGGGAAGGGTGGGCTGGGGGAAGGACAGACTCCGAAGGGTGTCCCAGCACCCAGAGAACTCCGGAGGAACCCCGCCGATGTCAACAAGATGGGACTTTTTTTTCAAAATATTGATTTTAGGAATCAAATTAAACGTTCCAGCTCTTTGGGAATTCCATTCTCCCTTTCCACGGGTGCTAGCCCAGGCTCCCGATGCCTCAGTGCACGGCTTTAAAGGCATTTCTCCCCTCTTGTGGATTAGTGACCCATTCTAACGGGTCTTCATTGACGGGGAGCGCGGGGCTCTCAAAGGGTCCATTGGAGACAGCTTACAAAAGAGTTCAGCCGGAGATGAAGAGTTTACAAAAAAGTTTGTAGGAAACCGTGGAGTCCTTTTAAAAGAGAATAAACTGCCACTGCTGTGTCTGGGTTGAGTTAATCTGATTAGGCCAAGCTCATCAACAGGCTCGCTGAAAAGAATGAGGCGGGGGGAAAGCACGCTGCGGACGGGGCCAAGGAGAAAAACTCGGGACCTTTTTACTCCAGAAGTCAAACAAAACCTATTGTTGCAGAGCATGCTTGCCTACAGATGGCAAAATGACAAATCTTTTCAAAGGCAAAGCAAATAGAATTGATGGCTTTTTTTTTTTTTTTTTTTTTTTTTTNTTCCTCCCAGGTATGGGAACAGATACTTAATAAGATTAAGGGAAATCAAAATGAAAGGGGCTGGGAAATATTGCAGATACTTGTCCTGGTGGTTTGGACGGCATAGAGCTTTGGAGGAAAAAAAGGCATCGTTCATGCTCCTAGGTCCTTTAGGAAGTTAAGTGCATCATTCCCCCCCCTCGCAATTAATTCTTGTGCTCCCCCAGACGCCAGGAGACAGCAGCACCCACCCAAGGAGGGAACCAAGGGGCTCAGCCCATGGAGGCTGTGGGACCCCTCCGTGCCCCCCAGTTCTGCCCATCCTGCCCTGGGTTGTGGGGGGCTGCGGCAGGTCCCCCCTTCCTCCAGCTGCGTTTGGCCAGGCAGCCCCAGCCCGGGCAGGGGGGAGCGATGCAGACCCCGTCCCACCAGCGTTCAGCCTCATTTCTCCCCCAGGGGAGGAGAAAACTGGCAAAAATTCAGGTTTTCAGGGTTCTGCTCTGAACATGCCCCTCCGCTGCCCCAGGACCCGGCGAGTGGGAGGAAAGGGGCTGCAGGGGACAGAAAACGGGCGATGGCACCACTGCAGCAGCTCCTTTTGAGATGTTTATTGCGGGTAAAATAAAAAAGCCTAATTTAAAGCCCTGCCGGAAAGTTACATCATCATCATTACCTTCTCGGGAGATATTTTAGGCTCTGTATCTGGAGCGGCTGGAGTTGCGCTCGGATTTAACACAAGCAGCTCCTTAGCCAATATAATTAAGAACAGTATCAGTGGAAAGCATGTAAGGAGATTTTCTCCCCAAGGCCACCTAATACAGATGTAATTGACTCTATTTTCTGCTTTCTGCACACGGATTGCCGCAACTCAGCCCCTATTATCCGTCAACAAATGAACAGGATCCCGTGAAAGGGACCTCTTCAGCCAGGACCGGTGGGAGAGAATGGGGCACTGGGCTGTGTTAAATCTGGACACAACGCGGCTCCCTTCTTTGCCTTTTTATCTCCGCCGCCTTTTCAAGATGTTTTCCAGCGAAGGGTAAGTCAGCAAATATGTGTTTGGGCAAAGTGTTGGTAAAGAAGAGAACATCTGTCTCAATCAGCTGGTTTATTCTATCGCTTGCAGCTCGACGCAGGCTCTCAGCACCGCAAGACAAAACCAAGGCGACGTCTCCAAAAAGGGTTTTTTGTCTCTGCGCTTGCGATTTTCTTTTTGCTCAAATTTCCAAGGGCGGGGAAGGAGGAAGGGAGGTGAGAAAAGAAATTAAACCCCATTTGCTTCAGAGTAAAAAGAGCCGCAGGAAGAAAAAAAAAAAAAAAAAAAAATCTCAATTTCTAATGTTGCAAAATTCCTCCCGCGTTACCACCGGTGCGTTCCCGCAGCCAGTTTCGCAGCCCTGAAAAGGATGTGTCCTTAATAGCAGCGGGCACCGTGAAGAAGAGTTTATTAGCACAGACGGTAATTTTCTTAGAAATATCTTTGCACGTAGCTGAAAGAGCCCTGACATTTCCTCGGAGCGAACGAATGCCTTCGGTTTATAATTGCGTTCCCACGCGCGACACGCCGGAGCAGCACGTGTCGGACGCAGGGAACGTGCCGGGAGCGCGCAGACGTCGGAAAACCTGAAACCCAGCAAACGGTGGGATGGGGGAAAATTTTTGCATGCCCTGAGACACGCTTAGAGAGGAAACTTTGCCTTGCAAGAGTCCAAAACCCTCGTCTTTGCAAAGGCACCGTGCATAAGGGGGAGATGGATGCGCTAAATCCGAGCCTGCGCATCCTTCCCTCTCCGGAGATTTTCGGAGGCACCGAAGGAGCGGGGAGCAGCAGGAACGGGCCGTGGGGTCGGAGGAAGGCAGGCGTAGACAAATCATCACTTTGTGTTCCCCCCCTCAACCCTTTTCTTCTGGCCCTGGGCTTGTTTGGGGGATTTTGTAAGTCATGCGACCCTGATAATTAATTTCAGCTGATTAGAGCGGTGAGCTGCGGAGGGACAAAAGAGGCCGTGCGAGGTTTGAAAAGGATGCTCGGGGCAGAAGGCTGTACTGTAATTTGTTACACATTATAGCCTGCTAAAGAACCCTCCTCGCAACCTGCCAGCCCCTTCATGTCTTAATTTCTCCTCCAGCACTCCCTTTGACACACTATCCAAAGCGATGTACGGCGGAACAGGGGGGGGATGATTGCATGGGATCAAACCCAGGGAAAATCCAGGAGGGATTACAGCCCAATCCCTGGGCAAACAGGCGCTGGAGCGGCTGAACACAGCCACAGCTGTCTGCCCAACAATACCCCGAACAAACAGTGCCGGGGGACGGAGGCACGGCCGGGGGCACGGGCAGGCAGGACGTGGGATGGAGACAAAAACCTGCATTCAGCCCCCCTGGGACCCCGGGGGCCTTTTATGAGCCTTTTCACCCCCAGCTGCAAGCTTTTGAGTCGTGCTTCCAAATTTTAGAGGCTTGGCTTGTAATAAAATTGGGTTTAGGGATCAAAGAGAGCTGGCGATGGCTGGGCAAGGACGAGTGGAGACTGCCACCAGCAGTTTGTCCTCTTGCGTTCCAATCCAACGCCGATATCAGGATTAAAAACCGCTCTCGCATTGCCAGTCTGCAGCATTTAAGCTGGTTTTGTTGTTTTTTTTTTTTTTTTAATGCAACATATATGAACATGATGGTTTCTTAAGGGATCAAGATTAAATATGTCGGCCACGGCCAGAGGTTTTTTCACATCAAATTAAGAAGAAAAATCCCAGGTCTCCATCCAGAGCCAGCCGAAAGGCTTTCACTTTCCCATTCAGTGACACCAACTCTAAACCCCAAATGACACCAAGTACCAACTGCAAGTGAATAATTGCACCAGAGCAGTGTTAAATGCAAGGGAATAAACACAATTCCAGTTGCGCTGGAATGCGCCAGTCACGATTTTTGTTTCTTTAGCATCTCCTACGGACCTCGCCGGTGAACTGCATCGACACACAAACAGGACACACACGACCCGGGACGGAGAAAAGCTGCTGCTACGGAGCAAAGCCTCAGCGAGGAGAAATCCTCCCCACCCTCTGCTCAGCATCCGTCCCTGCCCCGATGTCCCAACACCCCACAGGCAGATGAAATCCCCAGGGACCCGGCGTGCTCTGGCCGGTCCCGACGAGCCCGTGCACATCTCCGGGGAGTGCAGCCGGCTGCAAACAGGTCACCCCAGTGCTTCTCACCCCCCCAGGCGGGTTCTGTGCTCCATCCCAGGGGTGGGATGCTGTGCGCAGGAACAGCTGGCCACAGCTGCACGGCTCCATCCCTCTCGCCCGTGCGGGATGTTGTGTCCCATCCTGTCCCCACTCTGCAGGATGAAGTGCCGCTAAAGGGACGTAAAACCCTGCAGAAGGGGGTCTGCTGGGAAATATCCCGATTTCCTTTAACACCACTGCCTCAGGAAAGGGAAAGGGGGGCAGGACAGGGCCTTAGGGTTCACCCCCAGAATGAACCGACCCAGCCGACACGTGGCTACGGGAATTACCGGTCACCTCAGTGTCCCCAGAGTCATTGCAGCAGCGTGGTTCCAAACTGGAGCTGAGCTTTGCTCCCAGTCCTGGGAGGGGTTTGCATCAGGGTGGGACCCCAATGTTCTCGAGATGTGGGCTCAGGTGACAAGGACCCGGTGACAGCAGCACAGGACCTCCAGAATGGTCCGTCCTGGGGGAAGACAGAATTCCGGCTTCATCTGAAGTTACTTAAGGAAATGAGCGACTTTCCCCAGATTTCACTGAGCTTTGGAACCTGAACGCATTTGAAATTTGAGGAGCAAAGCGACGGGTTATGGCAGAGTTTCAGAATGACAAAAATTCTCCCAACTTGTCACACGGAGAAAAACTCTCTCCGGAGAGGAGCACAGTCAATCCTCACCACTCCCACCCTGGGAATTGCATCATTTCACGCAGGTTCTGTTGGAAAACTTGCAGTTTCATGTTATTTTTTTTCCCTGTAATTATGTAATTAATGCATTCTGAATTAACTGTCAAAGGAGGGACACTACTTTTGTTATTAATTATTTCCTCCCAGTATTCGAGTAAAGGAGACAGGAAGCAGACCCCTGAACCTTTCCAACGAGACTTATAAAGCAAACATTTATTATTCTTCAATACCACAACATTGCGCTTTTTTGCAAAGGAATAAGCGAGACTTTGTGGGTATTGAGATAAGTAACGCTTACCCAGAAAAACAACTTACCTCCCACAAACCAGAAATCCCAAGGCAGCCAGGAATCGCTGTTTCTGCGGTCACGTGCGTGTTGCTGCCATAGGATCCCGAAATAAACCTATTCCTCCGGATCCTTTGATGTCTGGAGGATGCTGTTTCATCCAGCACGTCTCACTCGTGTGCGTTTCCCAGCCTGCATGTGGCAAACCACCTCCAATCGCACCGAAAAACCCAGAATCTGATGCAGGGAGGAGAATGGAAATATTTCCCAGAGTTTTTCCTTTTTTTTTCTTTTTTTTTTTTGGCTCTTGGGCCCCTCTTAGCCATCCCGGAGCATCCCCAGACTCGTCACCCTGAAGGATGCACCCACCCCAGCTGGGCTGCATGGCCTTGGGGTACCCCCAGGACCCCAGGTGGGTGGCAGCGGGTGGGAGGTGACCCTCCAGGGCTGTCCCCACGTCCCAGCTGCCACCACTCAGGTGTGGGACCGTCTCCGCAGCCCAGCGCCAGGAAAGGCAGAAATTCCAGCCCCGGCTGCAGAAACAGTTAAGGCGAAGGGAATGATTCATCGGAGCAAATTAAAAGCAAAGCACGAGCCGGGCCAACAATCAGGATGAAATGCAGTACGCGGTCACGTTCTCCTCCAAAAAAATTTCTCCAAACTCAGCCGCGTCGTGCTTGCTTTGCAGAGGGAGGATCGAACGCGTTCTCGTACCAGAGTTGTCAAAATTTTAGCAACTGACTCTTCTGCGCTTGCTGCAGAATCGGTGAGAAAAGGAAAAAGGCAAAATGTGCTTCAAGATATCATTTTGAATTTCAGATGCTGGTGGATGGAAAGTTAATTCCCAATTTCTGATCATTCAAAGATTTCAGCCCGCAGCACCCAGATTTCATATATATGCAGCATCCTCGAAAAAAAGTCTTTAAATAGCCAGGGTCTGAAATTAGCCGAGAGCTCGGTGGCCGCTTAACGATGGAGGTTCTGCATTAAGGGCAGATATTCGGACACGGAGCAGAACCGACCCCCCGGGACCCCCGCACCCACCGAGGGCTCAGCTCCCAGCCGGGGGGTGCCCGCGGGGATGCCCCCAGCCCCTTTGCCCAGGCTGGGACGGGCTGAGCTTCCCCAGAGCCCCCAGCCCGGGCTGCCCACCGGTGTCTGAGACCCACCGTGGATCTCTGGGGTGGGGCAACTGGGGTACCGCCCGAAAAGGGGGGAGACTGCATCCCTATCGGCATGACGTCACGCATCTGACATCACACCCTCCTTATGGGAGCAGAATTCTGGTTTTTTTTCCCAAACGAGACGTAGCGGAGAAGTGGGGTGGGGGACTCGGGGGTGCCGCTCCCCCCAGGTCCCCATCCCACCGGGGGGACGCAGCTGTGGCCGCCCCCGGCGCACCCACAGGGCTTGGGCAGGGAAATTTGGGGGGGGTCCCAGAAAGAGGGTGTCTCAAGACCCCGGGGGGGGGGTCCTGACCAACCCTGCCCGGCCACACCGGGGGGGGGGGGGGAGCGGGGTGCTAAACCGCACAGGCTCCACCGGGTGAACCGCGGGGCGGGAGAAGGCACCGGGGGCTCCGGTTCCCCGGGGTTCCCCCCCCCCGCTTCCACCCTCCCACGCCGCGGGGGCTGCGCACACGCGCAGGTCACCCAACTTCCCCCCCCACCCCGCCCCGTGCTTCCTCCCACGCGTGCACCGGCATCCGCACGGAAGCGGAGCGGGGACCCCCGGGGAGGGTGGGGGTCGGTCCCCGCCCCGGTGCAGGCGGCGGCTCCCCCCCCC
>VZTO01024159.1:32836-64915 GCA_013400615.1 Syrrhaptes paradoxus
GGCCGGGCCGCCGCCTCCGCCGCCCGACGAACGGCCTCGGCCCCTGGCGGCGCCGCGGGTGGGGCTGCTCCGGGCGCGGCCGCAACCCCCCCCCCGGTGTCACAAGCAGTGCGCGGAAAGAGGGAGCGAGGGAGGGTGGAGCAGCACGGGGTGGAGCAGCACGGGGGCACCCCCCGGGGGAACGGCGGTGCTCGGGGGCAGCCCCGCCCGCTTCCCCCCTAAACTCAACCCCCCCCATCCCGGTACTGCCGCCACCCCCACGTGGCCGCGCGCTCGGCGTCCGCCAGCTCGGGGCGGTGCGGCGCGCGTGACGGACAGGCAGCGAGTCAGCGACCAATCGGATCGCGAAAAGTGCGTCCGCCGTCTCCTCGCCGGTTTCTGATTGGTTGTCGGGAGTGTGGGAACGGCCGCGGCGGCGGTTTCACACGAATGAGGAGCCGCCGGCGGGTATAAAAGGCGGGGGGGCCGCTGCAGCCGCCGCTCCGCTCCGCGCCATGCCCGCCGACACGGGCATGGAGAAACCCACCGCCTCGCCCATCGCGGGGGCACCGGCCAGCTCCAGCCACACACCGGATAAACCGCGGAGCGCCAGCGAACACCGGAAGGTAAATGGAGGGTGCCGGTCGGGGAGCAACAACGGTGGTGGCGGCAGCGCTGGATGGCGGCGAGCCCGCGGCCGTGCTGAGGTCGGTGTTTGGGGATGGGGGGGGGTTATCGGGAGGGAGCGGAGTGGTCCCGGTGGGTGCTGAGCGGTTCCCGGTCTCCCCGCAGTCATCCAAACCGATCATGGAGAAACGGCGCCGGGCGCGGATCAACGAGAGCCTGGGGCAGCTGAAGACCCTCATCCTGGATGCGCTGAAGAAGGATGTAAGTGGGGACCGGCGGTGGCGGGGGGCACCGGGGACCGGCGGTGGCGGGAGGCACGGGGGATCGGCGGCGGGCAGCCCCTGACGGCTCCGTTCTCCTCCCGCAGAGCTCCCGGCACTCCAAGCTGGAGAAGGCGGACATCCTGGAGATGACCGTCAAACACCTGCGGAACCTGCAGCGGGCGCAGATGACCGGTAAGTGAACCCGGGAGGGGATGCTCCAGGCTTGGGGACCGAGAATGGGGGACCGGGGGTTGGGGACACCGTGCTGCAGCCCTGCCGCTCACCAGCCCACCCCTCTGTGTCCTCCAGCCGCCCTCAGCGCCGACCCCACCGTCCTGGGCAAGTACCGGGCAGGATTCAACGAGTGCATGAACGAGGTGACGCGGTTCCTGTCCACCTGCGAAGGGGTGAACACCGACGTGCGGACCCGCCTGCTCAGCCACCTCTCGGCTTGTCTGGGACAAATCGTGGCCATGAACTACCCACCGCCACCACCGCCATCCAGCCAACCCGCACATCTGGCGCAGCAACCTCTGCACGTCCAGCTGCCGCCTGCCGCAGCCGGCGCCGTGCCCGTGCCCTGCAAACTGAACCCTGCCGAAGCCTTGTCCCCCAAAGTCTACGGTGGCTTCCAGCTTGTTCCTGCTACCGACGGCCAATTTGCTTTTCTTATCCCCAACCCTGCCTTTCCTCCCAGTTCTGGACCGGTTATTCCCCTTTATGCCAACACCAACGTCCCGGTGTCTGCAGGCAGCGGTTCGGGGAACGCAGCCGCCACCCCATCAGCATCCCCCGTCCAGGGGTTGACATCATTTGGGGGCAGCATTGTTCCAGCGTCCCAGGCGGGGAGTCCCATCGGAGAGCGCAGTGAATCGGTGTGGAGGCCTTGGTGACTTGCTTAAAGCAATTTTCTCCCCCCCCCCAAAAAAAACCTCTTCTGTTGGCTCCGTTCTATGGAGCTCAGTTCTGTTTGGGTTTTTTTTAAAGCAGATTTAAACAGAAAGGAGAAAAGGACCTTGCTATGAACGTTCTATTTATTATTTTCAGAGGTTGGGATCTCGACTTGTATTTTTACTCCTTTAAAATGCCTTTATTTGAGATACTTTTTTTTAAAAAAAAAGAGAAATAGTTTTGTAACAAATATTCAAAAGTATAATGCCAAAGTTGTTTGTATCCTGTTGGTCTGTGTGTGCGTGCGTGCCTGTGTTGAAGATCTCCAAAAAGAAAAAAAAAATGCAGGTGTTTAAATAAATAAACTCTTTGAAATAGATTTTTTTTTTTTTCTCTCCCCCTTTTGATTTTGTTCGGTGAGAGTGGGCAGGTAGAAGCTCATCCTGTGTATACACCCCCCTCAAGAAAAAAAAAAGTAGGAATTAACTTTATGGCCTTAAATAAGGCTGGGGGAAGGAATTCCTGTGAAAAATAGTTGGGGGGAAGGTGAGGGGGGTCTGGCAGTGTTACATGGCTGCTGAGAGCTTTGCAAAAGTCATGTTCCCACTCAAACAGATTCTTAAAAATCTGTTCCTGGCATCTGAGGAAATTTATTCTACCTGCTGGGAGAGCTCCTGGAATAAAGATTTCCTTCCTGGAATAATGCTGCTCTGAAGATTTCCCTCCTGCCCACCTTGCTGTGGGGATTTCGTGCGTGGGGGGTGGTGTGTCCAAAAGTTACTATCACCCGCCTACAAAAGAGGCAAGAGAGTCTGTCCCTATTGTGAGGAGGGTAATTAGAAGGTATAAAGGGTCTCATCGAGTATGCAGCGGGCTCTTTGGGAAGTTGGGAACCCTATTGAAACGCCTGGGAACTCCGAGCTGAGGGTTAATGTGTGTCTTTTTTTTTCTCGCCACTCTCATTGACAGGGCCAGATAGACTCTGATACTCAATGCTGTTGTAAATTCAATTGCCTGGCCTCACAATGCCTACCTCATAAAAGAGAATAACTTGGGGTTGTGGCTTTTTTATTTTTTTTTTTTTCCAGTAAGCAAGGGAACTGAGGAAAAGACAGTTTTGCCACCCATTCTGACTCACCCCCAGCACTTGAATCCTGGCCAAGTGGAAGCAATTGCAGCCTCACACGCACAGAATTAACCACTTCCAATTGTCACCCATTCATAAGGCGGTGGTGTGGAGAAAGACCATTAGGAGTGAATGCCCATGGAGGGGAAAGCTTTGTGTGCTTTGCTCCAAATTTCTGAGGTGGGGCTCTCCTGTAATCTGGGAGAGCAAAGCCAACAGATGACATGTGCATGCCAAAGCCATGGCCACCTCGGCTGGGCTTCTCCCTCCTTGTGGGACCCCCCCCAGGCAAAGCTGGTTCTCCTGACCCCCTCCCCAAGATCTGAGGTTTTTCATGGCGGTTGGGCTGGGTGGGTTGGGTTGCAATGGGACTGGTGGCATTTCACAGTTCAGAGAATGACTTGATGTTTGCAGAACATCCAATTAATACTACAAACCTAGGGATTTTTTTTAAAATGGAAATGCAATTTCATCTTTCAAGGTCTGGTTCTATTTGCAATCAGGTTGCAGCTTCTATAAGAACATGGGGGGTATATAAACCAGATTATCTCCTTCTGAAGGCTCTCTTGCACCTTCAGGACATTTCAGCCAAGGTTAGGTGCAGGAGGGCAGGCTGCATGGAGCCCGGTACGGATCCACTCCAGCAATTCCCCTGCACCAAAGCGTGGGCAATCGATCAGCAGCTGAAAGTCTTCCATCGCCCCACCACAGCTAGGTATCCATTTGAATCAGGAGGTTCCCAGGAGGTTTTGTTATGCAATCACAGACATAAAATCATGTTACAGCAATTCTCTTCCATCCCCCACAGCCAGTTACTACCCCTCCTCTTCTGTCTGAGGAAGGCTTGGAGGAGCAGTTGAAAGCCTGCCTGTCGCCTGCACGTAACCGAATCCCTCCCCGGGGCAGCACCGTGTCTCTGGGCTTGTCCCTCCCTGCCCAGTCCCCTCCACATCGCCCCTGGATTCAGCACATTTCTTTTATTGACAAGGTGCCCAGGCCAAAAGCCAGACTGCCAAGCGCTACGCTGCCGAGTTCAGGCACAAAAAAAAAAAAAAAAAAAATTTCTGAGTGGGTTTGGAATGATTGCAGCAGTGCAAACATGACACACTCCACAGCGTTCCCCTGGGATGCACCTCCCAGGGCGAGAGAAGCAGGCAGTCACCGCTCTGCCTTTGAAGTGAGACCCCGAAATGCCACCACATGAGGGTCCCACTGTCATTGCAGCCCCCCTATAAACCCTGCAGAGCCCCCATGAGAAGCACCCAACTTTTATATCCAGCTCTTTTTTTTTTTTGTCCTTTTTTTTGGTCCGGTGGTAAAGAATCAGGACACGAGGTGCATGGCACCTCAAAATCCTTCAGCAGCAAAGGATGCTGTTGCCTTTGACTTCAGATCAGGGGTTCGATCACTACGTCTGCCCTTGGGTTGTGCCCAGACCCTGCACTTCTGCAACTGCTCCTCTGGCTCCGCCGTGGTTTGCTTTTACAACCAGGGTGCTGCCGTGCTCCTTCAAGAATTCCTGTACAGCTACTTCTCCAAATTGTGCTAAATTTGCTCGTATCCCTTTAAAAGTGCTGTAAAAGAGCAAAGCAGTCACTGCTGAAAGGTAAAAGTCCAAAGGGACGGACGCAGCGATAATGGCTAGGCAGAGTGCAGGCAGTCCGCGGGTGCAACGGCACGAGCTGGGTGTGGTGGGGCAAGGCGGGCTGGGAGGGGGACAGCGGTGACACCCGGCTGGCCCGTGGTGCCTCCTTCAGCTGAGCGAGCAGCAGAAGGCTCAGCGGGGCAGGGGATTGAGTTCCAGCTGGAAAACCCCATGAAAAGTTCGTCACCGTGGCCCCAGCAGGCATCCCCTAAGAATTATGGTTTTGTCCAAGGAAAGAGAATTTCCTGCAAGGCTCCAGGCAAGAAGCAAAGCCCCTTCCAGCTTCTGCAGCCACCAGCATAGAACCCCCTGGACAAAGCACCCAAGGCTCCAGATGAAATATTTTTTCCTTCCCACCTCCTGTCCTGCTGCCTCAGCATTATCCTGCTTGCAGGTTTCCCAGAGAGGGAATTTTCTGGGGTTATCCTCCTGCCTGGGCTCCTCTCCCTGCCTCCCGCAGACGTTTTCCCATCCTCCAGCTACAGCTACATCTCCTCCTCTGCCACTGCTCAGCTGCTCCCCTTCTTCACCCAGGAGGGAGCGATGCAGCCGGGGGGTCCAAGGCTCCTGGGATGCAGGGCTGGGAGCTGCCCACCCCTCCTTTCCCCATGGGGTCTCATCCCCCATCCTCATCTCATCCCTGGAAGGTGGCCAGGGGCTGCGAGAGGGACCCAGTGGCATTACGGAGGGGCGAGGGGGTCCGCTGTCATCTCCCCATTATTCCATAGCCAGCTTGCCAGTGGTCAGGGAGATGGGGGGCTGTCCCTGACCCCCTCAACACCCCAGCATGTTGGGCAAGCTGGTGCCCACCGCCTCATCCTTTGGGGTCGTGCATCCCCAAGAGCCTCCGAGGAGCGGGAGCGGTTCCTCCGGCTCTCAATGGATGCGGCCAGATTTACTCAGGCTGTTAAGTTGATTAATTGAAATGAAGTTCCTCCAGAGAATCGGCGTGTTCTTTGAGGTCAGGGTCACAACACTGAGACGCTTAATCAGATCTTTCCATTTAGCCCCTCTTAGGCAGGCTGGAATGCAGGCTCTTTCAAAGCCAGGCACTTGGCGCCAAATTTCTGCTCCGCTATCTCGCCTCTTCCATTACATTTAACCAGCACATCCATCATTATGAAATAAAACCCAACTCTACAAATCCAGCTCAGGTGATCTTTCCGCAACCAAAGCCGTTAGAAAAAAAAAAAAATAAAAGAAAAACCCAAACAACTCCGTCTCAGCTTGATATTGCTGCTGTTTTAAAAAGCGACGCAGAACGGCGCGGAAAGGGTCACTGTCACTCTAAGGAGGAAGGGGGCAGATGTTTCTGTGCGGATAACAAATTCCTTTATCTGGCTGAAGCATTTCTCTGGGGAAGGTGGAGGAGGTTACCCCCAACTATTGTTCAAGAAAGGGGTTTTTCATTGCAATTCAAGAGCCCATCATATTACCCAGCGATAAATCACTGGGGGATGGCTGTGGAACAGCTCTTACGCAACCGACAAGCTGGATCCCACCCGCATCAAAAGCCCTGAAAGCTTGTCCATTGTACAGCCCAGCAGCCAGAGGTTCACATATCCAATTAGCACGTACGCTTCTGCGGACCTCGTCCTACCCCGTCCCTGGGAGCACAAGGGCGTCGCTTACATCCGAACGCATTGATTGAAAATAAGGAAATTGTTCTTATTTCTTCTCCCAGGCGATGTGGGGCCAGCATCTCCGCTTTGCCGTACAGCAAGATGTTCATCATTTCAGTGGCGGGATTAGAAGCGCAATAGATGTGCGTCGCATCTTTAGCTGCATGAGTAAGGAATCCCCCCTAGATCTCGGTAATGCTGGCTGGTGGTGGGGGGGTTCCCCTAAAAACCTCCCAACCCTTTCTCATTCACTGGGTGTGCTCTACATTGCAGCCACCCAGGAGATGTGGATCTCCAGCAGCCACAACCAGGCTCTGCACAAGCCAGAAGGGAGCCTGATCGTCAAGAACTGCTGAATTCTACTCTTAAGAATCAACCTCTTTATAGAATGAGAGAGTCATAGACTGGCCTGGGTTGAAAAGGACCTTAAAGATCATCTAGTTTCAACCCCCCTGCTGCGGGCAGGGTTTATGGCATCTTAAACTGAAGAGCAACGTGAGAAGTGTCACTCCTTAATAAGGTACCAGTCCTCAGCATACGTTTGTACATCCTCGATAGTCTGGTTTCAGTTTTTAGCAAGTCCAACCCACCTTGGGCTCCTCCATCACCTGGAGACTGGGATGACCCCCCCGGGCTGGCCACAAACTGGGAGGGAAATGGCAAAGCTCCTCCGTGAGCGTTCCGATGGGAGAAGGTTACTTTACACCCTTTTAAGCAGCCTGACTCACTTTAGAGTACAGAAAAGCATATGGAGCACGCAGAAATATATTCTACAGCCATTTTCTGCCAATAACAACCCCCTTGTTTATACTTTTTGCACAGTAAAAAAGAAAAAAAAAAAAATCGACCGTGCATCCGGAGTTTATTCGTCACTGCATCAGACAGCAAACAACTCACGAATCTCTTTGCACTTCTCCTCCTTTGCTGATGTGCCCCCAGCAGCTCGGGGTGAGCCGTCCTGCCCTCCCCCAGCTCAGCCCGTAGGGATGCTGGTGGGATCGTGCACATCTGGATGTATATGTTGTCCATGCAGAGATGATCGTGCACATCTGGATGTATATGTTGTCCATGCAGAGATGATCGTGCACATCTGGGTGTATACGTTGTCCATGCAGAGATGAAGTTTTTTCTTTCTGCCGGTTTGAAGGGCAGAACTTTTCCGAGGCAAATATTTGTAACCAGACTTGTTTTCAAAGAAGAGAAAAAGATTTCAAGGCCAAAAACATAAAAATAGCCTGCAGCAGATGGAAGGAGGGCAGGAGAATCCCGGTTGGTTTAATGAAGACCTAAGTGGGGGTCTCAGAGCAGCCTGTGTGTTTGGGTGCTACAACAGCTGAGAAATACCGAGAGCAGAGGCTTTGCTGCCGATTCCCCGCGGCTCACGGCACGGCAGGGGCAGGTGAGGAGCCGGTGAGGAGCGTGGGTGGGACGCTGTGAAGGCAAAAAGCTTTCCCCAGCCATCGAAAAATCAATTAGCAGCATTTAGGAGCTATATTTAACTCTGTTTCTGAAAGCAGGCGCATCTCGGTTTATAGTTTTCTCATCAAGGCTGTTTACATGTCTGGAGATTTTGTTCTCTCCCCCCCCCGAATCTGGAGAAGATCAAACAAGTATGAAGCACTCTGCTCACAGTTGCTTGAGCAGGGATTTTCTTTGGGAAGACAAAGCAGCATCAGTTTGGAGAGAGTGGGTCAGATTCTGATTTTGCAGTTGATATAATTGCATTTAGAACCTGTCCCCTCATATAGGAGGAGAAAAAAAATTATACCAAAGTATAAAAATAAATGAGAGAGGATGTGAGGAATGGCCATAGCTGGCAATTATTTAGCATATTTTGCTTTGGGAACAGCTTTTCCCGCTCTAAGTCAGAATGGGAACTGTCTTCCCATCGCTGCTGACCACCAAAAGGCTCATTGCCTTCTCTGCACAACAACTTTGCAAAAACAACAGCGCAGAACGTACACGAGAGCTCCGAGATGCCACAAACCACTATTTAAGATTCAAACACACATCCATTGCCTGGTTATTTTTAGTGGGGAGCAAGGTGCAGCGACCTGGCTGTGAGGAGGGTAAATTCAACAGCCTTGGAGCAACTCAGCTGGATTGAGAGGAGCAAGCTGCTAGAAACCATCCTGTTGATGCTGGTTTCACCTGCCAAGGTGACCCGAGTTCCAGACCCCACCGACTGTCCCCGTACCAGCGCGTTTACAAGCCTTGAAGTGCCCTGGCCCCTGGCTAGAGGAGAGCTGAAGCTGTGCCCCCTGCACAGATCCTGGAAGCACAAGGTCAGCCCACGAACGAGACACAGCGACATCCTTTCGCTTTTCCTTCTTTCCCATTGCCGTTCGCTTACTCCTGTTAAAGAGCTGCCAACACGCGTTAGCGTAAGGCGAGGGGATGGAGCTCGGCTGGAAACGGAGCTCTGCTCTCGGAGGAGCGTGACTCCGTCCCATGGCTATGGATCTTGTGTCCTGCCAGCAAGGAGGGGACTTTGTTAAACACAGGCAGCCCAGAAAGCACTCCAGCAGAACCTCCTCTCAGAAGCTGGTGCACATCCTGCATGAGTACCCGGGGTTCGCTTTACTCCAACGAGCACAGCCAGCCCGGGATCCTGGCTGCACGTCCAGCGGTTGAAACTCAAGCTGTTGTGGCTTCACTGTTTACACCCAGGCTAATAGACTAAAGCTAGCTCACGGCTTACACACACATTCCTGCAGATTTATCCCCCCAAACCAGGGTGCTGCACACTGCTGAGCTCCTTCTGGCTGCTTCACTGAAAACATCCTCAATGGGAGCTGGATGGCTCCCACAGCGGGGCTGGGGGGGGGAAGAATCCCATTTTCCAGGGAATGGCTGTTTGGAGTTGGTCTGGTCCGAGGTCAGATATAAGTGACATTAGTCCTGTCCTAGCTGAGATGCGAGTTTTATGGGAAGAGACAGATCAGTGCCTGTCCCGGGATGGATCACTGCCTGGCTGCTCCCTTTTCTGCGTCTAATGGTTCGCATGGAGGCTACGTGGCAGAAAGGATCCAGTCTTACTGAATTACAGATCGCGGCTTCGAAGGCAGATTCTGCTCGAGATAAGCTGAGCTCTTGTACCTTCACTTTTATCCTAAACGCTCTCAAGGCTGGGGGATTCTCTCTGAGCTCTAAGGTTTCAGCGGCTTTTGCTGGGAAATCTCAGAGGACCAGTTGGAGAGACGTTACGCCCTGCTGCCGGAGAAATGATTTCCCACATGGGCTGATTTGTCATGAAGAGCAAAGCTCTCAAGGGCAGAGTTCTCCTGCTCTGAAGCAGAGGAGGACAAGTTGGTTGGGCCAAGTTTTGGGGTACCTTTCCCTGCAGCTTCACAATAAAGTCATCCTACCAGCATCAGCACTCCAGTCCCTGGAGTCCTGCTGAAAGAAGAATCTGAAGAATGGGTGGATGCCTCACCTGCTGCAAAGGAAGGCTGCTTATCCGTTTTTGTGTCCTAGGGGAACGTCTCTCTGCAAAGCCATTTTAATTTGCAGAGAGCACGTAAGGTTTTCAGCGCGGTGGCCGACACCAATCCAGCAAGCGGGTGCCCCCCACTCAGACTGGGACCACCCGCGCTTTGCCGGGGTGTCTGCTTTGCTTCACAAGAACATGCAAACGGCTCCTCGAGAAAAGTGACAAGGGACCTCTGCCAGGATGAAGTGACTGTGGATTAGCGAGCACCTGCCTCGTCATGCTCCTGCAGCACTCGCAGCAATTTAAAAGGCACCGGTTCTTGCAGACTAAGTGGGCATCTCTGCAGCATGGGGATTTCATACCAGACCTGGTTTTAGCAGCCCTGGGTGCTCTAACGTGGTGTGCAATGCTCAGAGCACCACGGTGCCCAGCACCCGGGGAGACAGCATCGCTCTGCCCGCGGCTGGTGGCAGGGCTAGCCCAGCTTTGTGGTTTTGGGCCAGCCGGTGTCTGGCAAGAAGGCTGCCATGCCGATGGCTTTCAGAATGAATGGCTGCTCATGGAGTGGGGAAATAGGATTAGAAAAGGAATAAGATCTCCACTGACTGCTAACACACGTGGCAATAGAGACCAGGGCACCTTCCTCTCCATGTCCTGCCGTGGGGGTCCTGAGCCCTCACAAACAAGGAAAGTCCATGGGCTAAGCTGGATTGCAGACTTTGGCCCATTTGCTCTTCTTTCCCAGCCTCTCTCTGTCTGTTCATCTATTTACCGAGCTAGCTACCCATCCATCTGGATTTAGGGATCTAACAGATGCACTAATGCACACGGGGTTTTATAAAACCTCGCCCCCATTCAGCGTTCGGTGGCGTTTGACTGAAGTGTTTGGAAAAGCATCAAGTACCGTTTTCCTCCCCTCCACCTCACTGGAAATCCACGTGTCCCAATGTGGTAGCTTTCAAAACAGAGCAAATCAAAGTGTTTGCAAATGTTATTTTTAAGTGGAGAATGATAAAGCCAGTTGTGGATTTAATCCTGCATTTGCTGGGTTTTAACTTCTGAGCCAAACGAAGTTGTTATGATTGAGTCGCGAGTATAAACCTCCCTAATTACAGTCCAAACAAGCCTTCGGGTCTCTTCACCAGGAAATCAAAACAAGAGGGTTGTGTGGGATGAAGGAAGCTATCTTTATTATTTGCCTTTAGTGTCTCTTTGATACACAGTGTTATAAACTGACCTCTACATCCATAAACTAACATATGCCTGGGGTATCTCTGGGGTCCAGTCTCATTCCTGGGGTCACAAAAAGGTCCCAGACATAGGCATCACCTCTCTGTTGTATCCAAGCAGGGATGCAGACAGAGAAACCTCCCAGGAACTGTGCAAGAGGCTGATATACATTAGTGCAAAAAATTCCATTTGCTTTAGCAAGAATCAAGATCCTGAGTCACTCCTGCTATAAAAAAAGAGAAAAGTTTGGAGGGGACCTGAGATCAAACTCTTCCAGAGCCCAACTGACTCCAGGCTGGTGGCTATGCTTCCTTGGAGGACATCATTTCTATCCCAGAGGACAGGTAGCTTTTCTATCTCACTTTAGATGGAATTTTAATTCCAAGTCTGGACAAAGAAACTTTCAAAAGTCCTTGGGAAGAAAACAGTTTGTTTTGGAAACAATCTTTTACTCTAAGATCTGTCATAATAATACATCACGGTGTTAAAGCATTCACGGGAAATAATATTTATAGTATAAAAAAAAGAAAAATAAGCTTAAACCCCTAAACAATTAATTTAACAGGTATTTTCCTATCACTTGAGACTTTTTACTGTGGACACCGACTCGTGACTTCACTCCCCGATTCTCCCCGTTTCGCACGCAGCTGTTCTCAGGGGTGAGCCGCCCCGCTAACATCTATCGGGTCCCGAAATGTGCCCGTGGGCTCATATTGCACCAAAGGCCTGGCTCAAACTTTATCAAGATTAACTGGAGCCTTTCCACTCCACTGATCCCTATTGCCAGCGAACTGGTATATGAATCCAATTAACTGGGAACACAAACTTCCATTCAGAACTCATCCCGACTTTCTTTTTTTCTGGCAACCATAGATCACTCTCTACTGATGGCTTCCTTTCTCCACACAGCTCTTGGCAAAGGAGGATTTGGGCTGGTTCTTATGGAAAATTAGAAAGCGAGAACCAAATGAGAGAGTAAAAATTTGCCAAGCCACCGTATCTCGGGGTTTTCTAATGAAATGCCTTCGGAGGTCTGCTCCTCTGCTGTCATTTTCTTCCCATCCTCTGCTTCTTTGGGAACCTGCTGCCTCCAATTCCTTCAGAAGAGTTCGGACAGAAAGGGATGGAGCCTGTTTTTATTTCCTGACCCTCCAGGATTTGTCTGACCAAGGTCCATCGGCCTCCGCCCCCTTCCCCTGTCAAATCCTATATCTCAGCCTGACAGGGATGCAGGAGAACGCGTGTGTCTGAGACGAGCTGGAAAATGATTTGTTCGAACCATCTCATAATATATGGATGATGGAAGTCTCCCCCTGATGACCTGTCAGGCAGCACTCCGGCACTGGGTGCTGGATGGGATGACACATTTGCAGATAACAAACTTGGCTGTCAATCACTCGCGTCGTTAGACGTGGACTTGACGTGACAGCTATGGCTAACAACAGTTTTGATTGACGCGCAGACGAATTGCAGAATATGGAATGTGAGGACTCATCCCCAACTGGACAGAGCCCTGGTGCATTTCAAACCCAGGGCAAAAAGCAAGTTTTAAGGAGTCGTGGGCAGAGCACCTGGCCCGAAAGCCATGCTGGCATTCCCTTTGATTACCTGCTGGGGAACATTAAGCTCATTTCATCCCAGCTGCTAATAGCATCCTGATGGGAAGCCCAGGTGCAGGAGGAGGCAGGCAGGCTCGCCCCAGCCCGGCGTCGGTGCACGACAGCGCTGTGCTGACACTGCAGACTGCTGCCATACGCAGGGTTCCTCCCGTCACTCACCCGATAATGAGCTGTCTCCTCATCTCCCTGCCCAGCCCCAGGACTGGCTGCTTCCTCGAAAACCCAAACAGCCATCTCCCTCCTCTGCGGAGGGCAGGGGACCCTTAGAATCACAGGATGGTTTGGGTGGGAAGGGACCTTAAAGCCCACCCAGTGCCACCCCCTGCCATGGGCAGGGACACCTCCCACTAGCCCAGGTTGCCCAAAGCCTCATCCAGCCTGGCCTTGAACCCCTCCAGGGATGGGGCATCCACAGCTTCTCTGGGCACCCTGGGCCACTGCCTCACCCCTGCACAGGGAAATATTTCTTCCCAAGATCTCATCTCAATCTCCCCTCTTTCAGCTTATAGCTGTCCACTGCCACGCTCCCTTTGGCAGGAGTAGTGCTGCCCTCTTTGCACCTGCACCTCTGTCGATAGGTCTGGGGCCAGCCAGACCCACTGGTTCCCAGTTTGGAGAGCACAGAATTCCCTAGA
This sequence comes from Syrrhaptes paradoxus, assembly GCA_013400615.1. Classification (NCBI taxonomy): domain Eukaryota; kingdom Metazoa; phylum Chordata; class Aves; order Pterocliformes; family Pteroclidae; genus Syrrhaptes; species Syrrhaptes paradoxus. The sequence goes on from VZTO01024159.1 coordinate 45,907, forward strand.
GCAACAGAAGCCACTGCTCCTCTGTGGCACAGAGCTGGGACCGGAACAAACACAGCCTGGGGACTCCACCCAAAGCTTTAAGTTAAAGCAGAGAGCATCAGGCCAGAAAGGATGGGCACAAACAGCCAACTAAAGCAACTTCTCCAATTTTTGCTGGCAATAGCCCAAGTGCTCATCCTCACCTGGCTGCCACTTCTAAAATACCCACTCGGAGGATGCATTCCTCCGAGCGCCCAGGGCTGATGCTTTGCAGGGCTGAACCTTTGCAGGGTTTGCCCCAACGCTTTGCAGGGTTTGCTCCAGCGCTTTGCAGGGTTTGCTCCAGCGCTTTGCAGGGCTGAACCTTTGCAGGGTTCGCTCTAGGGCTTTGCAGGGCTGAACCTTTGCAGGGTTTGCTCTAGGGCTTTGCAGAGCTGAACCTTTGCAGGGTTTGCCCCAACGCTTTGCAGGGCTGAACCTTTGCAGGGTTTGCTCCAGCGCTTTGCAGGGTTTGCTCCAGCACTTCCCTGCGCCTGTCCTCTCTCTGCTGCCTTTCCTCTCCTCCCTGAACCCTCGCAGTTATTTTAGGCGAATGACGGTATCCAGACAGGTCTGTCTCCCGGGAGGGGAGCGGAGGGCGGCGGAGCAAGGCGAAGGAGGGGAAGTCAGCTGGTGAATCAACAGCAGGCCAAGGCATGCTCTGGGACATGGCTCGGGGGAAGTTATTCATCTTGTAATTCACCCTTTGGGTTCTCTTGGCCTCAATTTTCCCATCGCTAGGTCTATTATTGCAGTCATTGTGAAGGTATCCTGTCGGAGCTGTCAGGCGGGGAGTGGCCCACCTCCCCGCTGACAGAGGGCAGAAGGCATGGGAAAGTGTCAGCTCTGCCAAGATTGCACGGCTCGGAGCGGAGAGCTGCTCGCCTGGCGCTGGAAACTTGCCGGTGGCAGATTGTTCATGTCATTACAACACTTCCACGGGAGCAGCAGGTTTCGCCTATCAACCTGCTGCAGGCTGACGGAAAAAAAAAATAAAATAGAACAAGGAGGAGGGGGGCAAGGGGGAAGGGAGTGGGCGGCCAGGGAGGAAAACCAGAAAAAATTTGCTGGAGAATCTGCAGAGCTGGTGCTAGCAGCTGCGTGCCCTGTCTGCTGGGAAGCGGAACGGGATCCACCCGGACCCCACATGGAGGCTTCGGGGGCAGAAAATGCGGCAGGTGCTGGGGGAAGGAGCGTGGGGACAGGTTTTCCAGGCTGGCTTCCCCAGCACACCTGCATTGCTGAAACACAAACCTCAAACGGAAGAGAGAGAGAACGGCACCGGGCTCCTCGGGGCGATGGGAACGGCTGGGCACGCTCCCCAGCCCTGCCACGGCGGGTGAACCCATCCACACCGTGCGGCTGGCGGGATGCAGGGGAGCCAGGAGAGCTCTGCCCAAGGGGTGAGCCCCATCCTGGCTGGTGCTGAGCTCCTCTTTCTGGAGGAATTCACTCTGTTAAAATCAAATTCCCATCCTCTAAACCGACCCTGTGCAATCCCACTGTCGCAGTGTCATTAACTATTGTACTTCGGGCAGGTTCTGGCCACGGATCAGGATTTAACGCATCAAGAAGAGTTAGGACAGGAAAAAACACACAAAAGGTTTTTTTTTTTCCTCCCTTAAGCCCCACCTTTGCATTCCAAAGGACTCAGGATGGGACAAATCCAGGGCTGAGCATCCCAGCTGGGCTGGGTCCTGAGCTGTGGGGGTGTCAGACCCACATCATCCATCCCCAGCACCCTTTCCATTCACACTCCAGACCAGTTGCCCAGTTTGGCACTGGAATCAGCAAGCTAGAGTGCTCTAACCAAACCACAGAAAGGAATTTGTCCTGAAATGTTAAAAGAGCTTTTGTTGGTGGTGACAGGCATGTCTGCAGCGGGAGGAGGGACGCGGCACAGTCCCCATCGCTCTGTGCAAGTGGCACTTTGGTGTTTTCCTTGTTGACGCTGTTGTACCCCGATGTCCCAGCTGAGATCAGAGCCTCGCTGTGCCAGACAGATGATGAGGACAGTCCCGGCTGTCAGAGACCGAGCAAGAGAGAAAACAGAAGAGAAGATGACTTAGTGCCACCCACGAAGGGAAAAGGCAGGAGGAGAACCTGAGTGTCCCAAATTCCCCCTCTGAGGCCACACTCAGATTAAAAAAAAAAAAAAAAAGACACAGAGCCACTAGTGCTCCCTTTCCTTCCTTTCAGCTCCCTTCCAAGCCATTCTATGTCCCTATGATTCCTGTGCCAGGACACAGGGGCTGCAGCTCCTCTGCCTGTACCTGCTGGGCAGCCCCGGGGCAATCCCGAGGCCAGGCTGGCAGAGTCACCCTCTGCCAGAGAGATAAATGGGATTTTGAGGACAGCCCCAGCTCTCTCGCAAGCACGCACAGCCACGAGCCTGCAGGTCGTGCGGAGATGTGACGATAAGCGGGGAGAAGGGACGTGCGTGGGACCATGGCTGGCACCCGCAGCCCTCCCTCCCAGTTCCCAGCAGGTCTGGGTGCAATGTGCATTGCTCCAGGGGAGATATGTGCCTGCACCCTGCTCCGAAAAACCCTGCGAGCCTTCAGGGCAGCACTTTGAACGTTTCAGCAGGTACCTTTTTGCTTTTTCCTTTGAATGCTCAGCCCCTTAAATCAAATCAAACTCAGGTTCAGTGCAAACTGACGAGGGAAATCCGGAGCTGCTTGGGGCAAAAGCTAATGTGTTAAGCGCTGAGATATAGTCCAGATGTAGAACTCTCCAGGGCCGCAACGGGTCTTTGAGCTGCTTGTTTGACACCTCTGGTTTCGACATTAAAAGTCCCACCGGGGAGGAAATCCTCATGGCCTGAGTTATGTGCTATTTACGGATGGGGCTCTGGGCAGCCCTTGAAAGAGCTTGTAATAAAACCTGGAATAATAGTAAATTATTAGCATAGACTAGGAAAGGGGCTTTATTTTTTAAGGCAGCTGGTTTTATGGATTTTTTTTTTCTAATGCTGGATGAAGATAAAAATCCTTCTGCCTCTGAGGAATAAGAGAATGCAGAAGAGGCAGAGAAGTGTGTGAAAGCTTCAGGTCCCATTTGGAAAAGCACTCGGCAGGCAATAAAACCCTGTTTCTCCAGCTAAATTGTTTGCATGTGATAGGAGAGACTTTCCCCCCCCACCCCAGGTCAGATCTGGGGCTCACACAGCAGTTACTGGCTGGATGCTTCAGCTTCCTACTCCGAGTCCTGCAAATCTCTCCCTCCCTTGGGTTCCCAGGTTTTTCCTTCTGTTACCCACCTCCTTCCTGACTCCCCACTTCTGCCCTGCCAGGTGACATCCCCCAAATCCCTTCTCTTCATCCAGAAGCCCCGTGTGCCCTGGTGTTGGTGCAGGACCAGTCGCTGCCGGGCTGCTCGCTCGTCCGCACCGTGCGTGAGCAGAACCGTGGTTTGAGTTCCTGTAAATCGCAGGCGTGGTGCTGCCACCCCCACATCTCCTCCACCTTTCCCAGCTCGCCGTCCCTCTCTCCTCCAGACATACCCTGCACGTGTCCCAGCTGCTTGGGTGACACAGCCCAGCACCTCCGCTCCATCCCAGCCTGGGGCCGGGCTCTTTGCTTATTAACCCCAGCATCCGACTGCCTGGGAGCTATGGGAAGGGGATTAAGTAGTTGCTCACGTCTTTCCCAGCTCACTTTCCCCATCCCAGGAGTGAATCACAATGGATTTTTTTTTTAAAAAAAAAAAAAAAAAAAAAAAAAGGAGCTGACCCTTAATTTGCACAGAAGTGAGTGATTTTGCCGCAGTTCCAGGGGTCTGCACCCTCAGGTGGGATCCCACCAAGAGGTATTCAAGCACTTGATGATGTACAGTGATACCGAAAGCTTTTGAGCCTGCCCCATTCCCAGAAAAAGCGAGGAGACCACCCTGGACCCAGGCAGTGGGTGCCAAGCATCCTTCCCGCTCATCCTGCCGGCTGGTGACCCAAACCCTCCGCCCCGGGGCTGCATCCCTGCGGCACGGGGATGAACATCGCCTTCCGCGCAGCAGCCGCACCTTCCCTCGCCTCGCCCCCAGCCAGCACAGCACCCGCCTGCCGGGAGCAGCCAGAGCCCTCATCAGCTCTTTGCCCACGTTCACATGCATTACCGACACGGCTGTCATCATTCGCCCTAACCCCAGTACTTTAAGGATGATAACACACTGTCTGCACGGCTTTCCTCTCCCCTGATATGACTGGAAGTGGCAGGATTTCTCCTGCCCATCACTGGCTGCCCTTGAGTCGTCTTCTAGATATGTTGCCTTTTTTTTTTTCCCCTTCCAGAGCTTTATTTTTCTCTTGTCGCTCTGTTTGCTTGTTTATCCTCCTCCCTGCTCGGCATTAGCCATTGAGACAGAACACCCAAAGCAGCTACAGGGCTCGATCCGAGGGGGACGGAACTGAAATAATTTTTTTTTTTTCTATTGGTGAGGGATGCTGCTTTAGAGCAGTTGTTCTCTTTCTATCCAAGAGGACATGTCCAGTGAATGCTGTGGACTCCACCGGTGCCAAAGACTCTCAAGGGAGTGCAGTGACATCTCCGCGCCCGCAGAGCGGAGCAAGGCACCAAACCACCATCTCCTCGGCTGCCCCGCTCACCATCCCATCTCTGCCCCAGGACATCACCACCCAGCCTCACAAGACTCCAGCAGGCCAGGCTGGGATCCCAGCCACTGCTGGAATGGACTTAGCGACTCACGAGGAAGCAAGGAGACCTGAATAAATACACGAGGGCAGATTTTCTAGAGAGCTCTGCTCACGTGTGGGTACCAGAGGAAGGCCAGGAAAGCACTCCATCCCCAAGTTATCCCCATGGCAGCTTGGAGGCACAGACCTCTCTTGACTGTCTGGTCCACAGAGATGAAAAGAAGGAATCTGGGCTGCTGTGGGATTTGTTTCCTGGGGAGAAAGGAATGATTTAGGTCTCTCCATGAAGGTCCCTTCAGGAGCAGTGGGAAGGAACCATGAGGAAGAAGAGTAAGGCTGAAGGGAGAAAGCACTTTTCTGCTTATGAGCAGCACAGAAGTGTCTCCAGTGCTCCTCAGCTGTCCCTAGACAAAGCCACCATACCATGAGGGTCACGGACGTGGCGGGTATCAACCATCACAGTCTCACAGACCTCTCTGCAGATTTGCTGGTTTGCAACAGCCAAGAGCCATCCCCACTCCCCCGGCTCATCACAGCATCACGCTGAAGACTGCAGAGGAATAACCCCGAGAGCTTTAGGGAGCACACAGAAGGACCACCAGCAGCCAGCACTGACGCAGAGCGTGGCCGGCATCCAAAAGACACCGTGGCACTGCACAGAAACACGGGGGCGAGGGGGAATTTTGCAACATCTCAGCGGGGTACCAGCTCTGTCGTGCTTCTGAGTCACTCCGAACAGCCCCTGTCTGAGCAGCTGAGCTGAACCGATCGCGGCAGTGAGCTGCCAGTGCCCCAGCCCCGGTCTCTCGGACCCGCTGACTCATTTCTGCGAATGCTCCAGCACAAGGGACCGGCTCATCCTGCCCAGCCAGTCCCTGCGCAGGCGTGGCGGCGTTATTTGCTCAATGACTACTGACATATAACCATCACTCAAAGCAACTCCTTCCACCGCGCCACGTGCGGGGCTCCCCTCTCCATTCCCAGCAGGAAGGTCCCTGACTCCTCCACTTCCACACCAGTTCATCCCAGCTCAGGGATGTCTCCAGGGAGCAGCTGCTGGAGGATTGTGTAAGGTCCAAGCGAGGAGCAGCCCAGGGTGCAGCTCTGGTGCTTGCACGCTCCGGGTTTGTACCTTGTGCTTCAGTTCCTGCACATAGGGGGTGTTGGGAAGGAGAAAACAGAGGAGGAAAGATGGGATTATAGCACTGCAGGCGTTAACTCAGAACTGGCTCTGTCTCCCCCGTTTTATTAGAAATGGGGACAGGAGAGAGCAACAAGTTTAAAAAAAAATGCATTTTTCAAACCTATATACCATATAAGCACGAGCTACACCGCAAAACAAACCAGAGAGCCCTCAGAGCACAGCACACCTGTGTTTCCCAGTTCAGAGCTCTTTGCATTTGTGCACGGCGCTGTACCAATGCCACATCCCCTTGGAGAGGAGAAAGTCATTCTGTGATTCCACGATCTCTGTGGCCACGTTGCCGTCTCTGCAGAATGACTTTCTCCACTACAAGGGGAGATGTGTTCCTCAGCCTGGGGCTCACCAGGGCTATTGGGCCGCTTACAGACTTTAAAATAAATAAGTCTTGATCCCTCGGCTATAACCCTTGGCAGCATCAGTGTCAACCTCTGCCTGCCCGGGCGAGTACATCCTCCAGTCCCGCTCCGTCCCCGGCCTCTTCGCAGCGTTTGAACTCTGCTGACATCGCCAAGATGCCGAGTCCACACGGCAGCAGCTTTGTTAAAGGACTTTCCGAAGGGACCGCGACCCAGTGTGGGAGGGCGAGGGCAGCCATTTGGAGAGCAAACAAGAGCAGGAGAGAGCAAAAAAATGCAGTTTACGACGGGCACAAATGTTAAAGCCTGCGAGAAACGGAGAACTTTAATCCTCAAGGACCAAATGGATGCTGTAAACCAGGATTTTTTTGCATTATTCCTATTGCTTTGATTATAACTCCATGTTACTGAGCATTTACCCAGCCTGCAAAGGAGAAACTGAGTCTTAGCCTTCTGCACAGGCTTTGTAAATCAGAATTCACTAAGGAAGAAGTTTTCCATGACAGTAGTTTCCTCTCTGCACAAATCTTCATCCCTTTTCCATCAGAAAATCTCCCCTCATAAGGAATATGCCCAGTTGGGTGCTGCTACATCTGGACTTTCAGGCAGCAATTCCAGGGACTAAAGAAAGACTAAACCGTGCGATTCCCACGTGTTGCACGCTGGCCATTTCCTCCCTCTGCATTTATTCCTGATTAGCAGAAGGGATGTTGGAAGGACCCTGGGTAATTAGCTAGCGAGAGAGAAGGATTCATTCCTGAACTTTGAAGCGTGCGAAATGGCAGGATGTGATGTTGTATTGGCGTCACTTCCTCTCTTCCCGTCTCACCTTACAACCTTCCTTTTCTCTTTAGCCGACAATTAAATCATTCTGCAGAAGGCTGGCGACACGGTAGATTACCCAGATCCTGTTTAAAAATGAAACTCGCTGGACTTCAGCGCTATGACGTGAAAACAAATCCCTCAACCCCACAGTTTCATCCTGCAGGTGGATGCCTTTTGCAAGATTTTAACCTTCCCATTTGCTTGATGTTATCCTCCTGCTCAGATGCCACCAGCTAAATAAGAGCAATTTTCTTTCAAATGCAAGGAACGGCAATAAACTTGGCAGGAAAATCACTCCTAAGCAAATGGTAAGCCCATGACATGTGAAAGAGAGGGAGCTTTGCTGGCACGGGTGGATATACCGCTGGTTGCTTGACCTCCATGGGATACAAGCTTAAGAGTAGGATCCTTTAAAAAGGGATTTTAAAAAAATCAAGCCAAATCAAAATGAGCTAATAGATATCATGAAGAAAGACTTTTCAGAAAGGTCTTCCAAAGATAAGAACTAGTTTTTCCTAGGAGAACCTGGCAGCTTTCAAATTGAGGCATTAAACCTCAAGCTCAGCTCAACTCTGGAACACATTAATAAAAAGTGAGACCAAAGACGTGCTCCCCACCCCCCCCAAAAAAAAACCCCAAAAAAAACCCCACCACCACACAACACACAAACCTAAGGGGATTGCACCAGCTTAATTTCAATCAATTGCCCTGTCTGCTCATACCCTCTGGTAGGGAAAGCACAACGGTGGGAGAGGATAACACCAAGAACGTGGGAAATTGATTTGCAAGTGCCTGGAATGCAGCAGAAAGACCTGGTCTGGGGTCTAGAAGGAAGGAGATCTACAGCCCAGCTCCTGCTCAAGTAGACCTTAGAGCAGGTCTCCTGAAGAGCAACCACTGGTGTGTATGGGTACATATATATCAATCACACTGCCAAAAGCATCAGTCCTGACTGTCGGGAATCTCTCTCATTTTATGCTCCAGCTGCTGTAACTTTTCCGAGACAAGAGGTGCAGCAGCCACTGGATTTTTTGTTTTCTCGGATCTGATGGACTCGATGCATGCAGCCTACCCAACCGCCGGGAAATAACTTCCTCTCTCGTGCAGCTGTGGACAAACTCACACCCCAGAGATGAAAGGGGGAATGCAGCTTATCTCCAGTCCTCCTTTAACACCAGTTTCGTGTCCAGAGCAGAATACAGGATGGCTTTGAAAGCAGAAGATGACTAGGGGTGGAAAGCCATGAAGAACTGACAGATCTTTTAATATCACAGGCAGCATCCTGTCTCAGTCACATTTGGAAAAAATTCTCCTCTTAGGAATGAACAGTAACCACGTTATATTGTGAGTGTGTGTCTATTACGCAGAGTTTGGCAAATAAGTTGCAGTGAATGGTTGAAGAGGTTTTTTTTTCCTTTTTTTCCTGCTTGTGGAAAATTTTCTTCATTATTTTGAAAGAAGTAATTCTTCCCCAGTGTTGCCAGCTCCTGCTTGTTCCCAGCCCAGTCCCCATGGGTTTTTGACAGCGAGCTGTTTGGGTGCAACCGGCACGCCTGCCCACCTGCTTCCCTTCCAGTTCTCCAACTCATGGCAGCCTATTTCCGATTCCTTCTGTGTATCTGATTTATGGATTAATTTATAAATTATCTGTACCATGTCTCTCCCTCGGATGAATGCTCCTGGAGGAAGAAAGCAAGAGGCGACTGGATTACACATCCCTGTGCAAATACCGTTGGCTGGTGCGTTCACCGCCCATCGCAACCAAGGGCTGAGCAGAGCTCCCAGGTGGGGCAGTTCTAAAACAGGTTTCAGTTATGTGGTTCACATTTTTGTCAGGGAGGCGAAACAATGCCAAACGATCCAGTTTGACGTGCAAGTCACCTGGAAAAATCCAAATTTGGGTGTGGGGGTGAATATCCCCCGAGGTTCCTTGTCAGAGGCGTTCAACGCTGACTATGTGTGGCGGGTTGGCCCTTGGCTGGGGCCAAACCACACACACCCGCTCACACAGTCCCTGCCCCCACCCAATTATAGGGGAGAGAATTAAAGAGGTAAATGGCAAAGAGGACTTGTGGGTAGCAGATACCATCCAGGGCCAGGTGGACCCCCAGCCTGGTCCCAGCTTAACAGCTCGAGCACTGCAGAATTCCTCCCGCTCCCGCCCCACGTCCGTGCTGCTCCGATGTCAACGTTCATTCAGCTTCCAATCAAGTGGAAAGCAAACATCTCTGGGACATGGAGAGCCTTTTCTTTCCGCCTTTATTTCTTTTCTCTCTCTCATTCTTTCTTTTGCCAGACTCTAGTGATCAACGGCCCAGATTTTTTTTTTTTTTTTTTTAAAAAGAACCCCAAACAAGCAGGGGAGCGGGCTGGGCCAGTTGACTTGGCCAAGGGATGAATAGCCGGTGCTAAGGGGGGGACGATGGCGCAGCGGCGCGGGGCAGCGTGGTTGCCTATTGTAGGGGCTGCCCGGGGTCAGGCTGGACCATATGTCACCATTCCTGCGCGCGGGGCGGCGGGGTCTCCATGGAGCCCCATCAGCTGGGCGCTTTGTCCCCCGCGTCCCCCCACATATATTCATGGCCTGGCCATGCCATGCGGGGAGACAGAAACAAATTGATACATACAAGCGCCCACCCCGTTGGGCTCGAATGAGGCATTGGGAGCAGACAATAAAAGGACATTTCAGACTGTTTAAAATCTTGAGAAAGGGCCGGTTTCCATGGCGATGGGATGGGAGGCCTGTTGCGGCCCATTAAACTCCAATCACATGTAAATGTCTCCCCAGGCCTTGCTCCGTATTCATCACCCTCCTTCCAGCGAGGGGGACCCCAGCCCCGCAGAACAGCCCCCGACAATAACCAGTTTGTTTATCAATTCAGGTGCCGTTTAATTGGCTCCATTCAGCCCTTTCTTTGTTTAAAGTAATAACCTTGACAAAGCCCCACTGATTTATAATTTCCAGCACTCTATTAGATAAGCTTCTTTAAATCCTTGGTGCCACCTCAGCTCTGGGAAGGAATAAATCACGCCCAGACCCTTGGCGTTGGTACCACCATCCCCCAGGAGCCCTGGCAGCGGTTCTGTCCCATCGAGGCGGGTCAGGGCTGTGTTTGCAGAAGGTGAGATGAGGGTTCTGACCTCCCTTTAAACTTTTGCTCCTCTGCAGCACGGAGGAGCGCTGGGGTTTGTTTGAACGCTGTTGCCCTGGAGGTTTGCAAAGGGCTCAGAGGCAGAGAGAAAACTTCTTGAGCCCAAGGTGATGGGAAGTGGGGAGAAAACTTTTTAGAAGTAAGGATGGAGGAGAAGGAGGGATTGTTTCTTTAAATGTTTTTTAGGGGAAGTGGGCATGGAGGGGGGGATGAATCAGAATCCCAGAGTGGTTTGGGTTGGAAGGGACCTTAAAGCCCATCCAGTGCCACCCCCTGCCATGGGCAGGGACACCTCCCACTAGCCCAGGTTGCCCAAAGCCTCATCCAGCCTAGCCTTGACCCCCTCCAGGGACGGGACAATCAAGTGGGGCAGAGGCTCAGTCTGCTGGCAGGCTGCTCCAAGCCCCTGGGTGCCCCAGGCTGCAAAGGGAGGCATGAACCGCTCCAGGAGTTCTTACAAACTGCCAGGATGGCTCAACATCAGGAGATGTAGCATCTTAGTGATGGCCCAGGATAGCCAAGAGTTGCTGAGCAAGATGGGGGAGTGGCAGACCCTTTATTCTACAAAAGATAGACCAAACCTCCTGAAACATCCTCCAAAAACACCTCCCAGGAATACCATCCCAGGCAGAAGAATTAATTTGGACCCTTGAGACAGACAGTAGAAGATAAAGTCCTGGGAAGACACGGTGACTCAACTAATCGTTACAAGATCTACTCAATCATCCTCTGCTAAGCAAAGGAACTGATGTGGCAAAAAGCACATGGGCCATCCCGTCATGAAAGCCGGCCACAAATGCTGGCCAGAACTCTTGCCTGGAGCAGTCTGCTGCACAGATGCACAAAGTGGGGGAAAGCGACAGGATCCCAATGCTGGTTACTGTCATCGAGTTAAAATTCCTGTTGGGGGCTGGTGGGACAGCCTGCATCCGCCTGGTTTGGGATTCTTGATGGGAACAATTGTCCATTAATAAGGTGAAGGAGGAGCTCTTGGGGAAAGCCTGGTGTCTGTGCACCCTGTGCCTGCTGTTCTATAGATCCTACTGGGACCACTCCCATGGAGCAGGGGCTGATGATGTCTCCTGAAGGCAGCTTTAGCCAACTTGTCCGAAAAAAACAGTGCAAAAACACATGGGACATGCACGTTTCAGGTCTTCTGCAGAAAGCCATCCATCCTTGCTATGGATGGAGGAAACACAGGAGCAGGACCTGTTTTGGAAGCCTGGCTACGACAGCTGACAAAACACACGGGAAGAAGCTGGATAAAGGGTAAATGGGATGAAGGTGCCGCAGTGTTATTGACGGAGCTCATGATTCCTCGGGGACTGTTTCCGAGCAGTGAACGCGAGGGGAGGGAAACACGAATGAAGATGTCAAGCTAATGTTACGCTCACCCCACCTTAGAGCATGAAGTTGCTTATTTCCCTGTACGCAGAACAGGCTCCAGTTGGCAGCGGCACCATCTCACGGTGCTGGGCATCCTTCTCACACCCTAGTCTCTGAAGGCGAGTGGTTGCACAATAAACTCAGCTTGAAGTGAGTAAATCGCTCGTTCATCTGGCCACAGGGAAAAGCTAAAAACAGTCTCTAGAGGCTCAGATATGGCATAAACATAAATAACATCAAATAGGTCTATTTTTGGTAGCAGCTGGGTTTTGTTTGGTGTTTTTTTTAACCAGTCATCACTATTTAGAGCTTGAATATCCGAGTAATTAAAAAAGTTCCCAATTGCTTTTTACTTGCATAGGGGATGGCAAGAGCATCAGGCTGCTGGCTTCCACCAGGAGCTCGAGAGGAGACTCGGATCCCGTGCTTTGAGCAGAGGATCCACTTTGTGGGAGGGAGAGGAGGGAAAGGGAAGCAGAGGAGAAGGTCAGGGGTTAAATGGCAGGATTGGAAAGTTTTTTGCAAGTGAAAAGTGGGGTTTTTGCAAACCTGAAAGTAATCCCAATGGTTTGCAAAGCTTCCCAACTTGCCCCCCAGCCCATGGAAAGCTGCCCCTGGCTGTTGTTTAGGGTGAGAAGGAGCAAATCCATGAATACATTATCATCCAGACAATGAGCTCACATCCCCATCTTTATTTTTCAAATGAAACTTAAAAAAATAAAAACAACCAAAACTGACACAAACATGAAACCCCCCTGATTTTTTCCAGGCTCCCTCACACAGAGAAGCTGCTCAGAATATCCCCACTCGGCACACACGCACGCATCCCCTCGCTGATAGCGGGACACGGTCTAATTAAGAAGAAATCTACACAAACCCCTTAACAAAGTCTGAGTGGCAGGTTATTATTGTAGCAAAGCACAACCTCTGCCATTTTGTCAAGAAAGCCCATCAAATTAGAGAGAAATAAGATGTCCATCTGTTTCATGAATGGCAGCACCGCAAAAAAAAAAAAAAAAAAAATCAGATTCCCACAAGTTCCTTAAGTCCCAATTATTCCCAGATTATCTTTTGAGATTTGGAGATCTCAGTTGAATAAACCTGTGGCCTCGTTACTGACAGCCTGATGCATCTCTAAGGAGCGCAGGGTGGAATCCTGGCCCCTGGGTGAAGGTGTCAAACCCTCGGGTGACCCCAGGGGCGAGGGATGCTGCCCCACAGACTGACAGCAGATAAACAGTCGTCCCCGCACCCTCGCCTTGGGCCGGGTAAACAGAGAGGACAGTCGCCTTAGAAAGTTAAAGAATAACGAGGAGGAGGAGGGGTGGGGGGGTTTCATCCTGGCTTTGGGGACTTCAAACCGAGAGGGAGGTAAATAATATCAGGAGGGAGAAAGGCAAAGAGTCATCGCGCTGGTTACAGAGGTTCAGCTGTGTCAGCAACCGGAGCTGAGAAGCCTTTCAGAGATGCCACGAGGGCTGGACTTTTTTCGAAGATGCTCTGCAATCATTTTCCCGAGTGCCCCAAGCTTTGGTGGCTTCTTTGCTCCAGCCACCCAGCAAGCGGCAGATTTATCACCGCAGATCTGCGGGAATGAACCACGACCAGCCTGCTCTCTTTCTGCTAATCTCTAGATTGATTTTCTTACACCACATCTTCTCCTTTCCCCAATGAGGCTATGGTTCTTGCCCTCCTTTTTGCAGTTTTTCAAAAATACGGTTGACTTTACTTACAGACTTTTGCTGTGGAATATTTTTGACTCCTCAACTCGCTCAAAAAAATGAAGAATAGGACTGGGCATATAAAGAAAGGGTTCCACCTCTAACACACACCTTGGTCCTCTCCCTTCTGCTTCACCCGCAGAGCTCGATCCTCGTTTTGTTTGCACCCGAGAGCACGTTCTCTGCAAAGTCAGGCTGTGCCTATACAGGCAAGATTGGGTCCCACACAAACTCCATCATCCTCTTTCCATCACGGGGCCACAAAACCCAACACAGCCTCACAGAAATGGGTACTTACATCGGGAGTTGTGCTGTTACAGCCAGAAGTTTGGAAAGAAACTTTTCAGCCCAACTCAGGCATTTTAAGGTGCTATTTAATGCCTCCTACAAAATTCTCTGTCCCCTTCGCCTGGCTGCTGTACAAATACCAAGGGGAAAAGCAGCTAGAGAGAGGCAGGGAGACTGAAGACATGCATTAATATTCCAGGGAGAGGTTGTAACCACCTGCCTTCCCTGGAATTCACCCCCTCTTGCTGCACGCTGCAGCAAAGCAGAGCTGTGGGACTGTCCCACTCAGGTCCCTTCCCTGTATCCCTGATGGGAAAAAGTCGGGGGGGGTCTCCGGTGCCAGCCACACCTCCCTTCTTCAAAGGCATTAATAGTGGAAAGGAAAAAAAGAAAACTTTTTATTGATGACTCAGATTGTGGTTTTTTTAATGTTCCTAGGGAGGGCAAAAAATAAACAACAATCTGCTATATTGAAGTGGGGACACCTACCAGGTCAAACTATGCCCGCATTAAATTGTGCGATGGGACAATTTCCATACAAATGCTGAAAAGAGGCAGTTGCAAAAGAGAAAAGCCAAAAAAAAAAAAAAAAAAANAAAAAAAAAAAAAAAAGCCCTTCACAAGCCACAGACACAAAACTGAAACTCTTGATTTCATTGTGCGCTGGTGACAAGAGCAAACCCAAAATCAAAGAGTTTCATGGTCATTTTTCTATCAGAAAGTGATGTCGAGTGAATAACTTATTTACATGCCAATGTGTAGCACTGAAATGGCCCAGGATGGGAAAAAACCAGCCCCTCTGTTATCAACAATGATAGCAGCGGATCCTGGGAGCCACCCCGGGAGGAGGACCTTAACGAGGCAGTGGCTGCGGCGGGAGAATGGCAATGAGTTTTTAATTGGTGACACATTATATTTATCAAACTGACAGCGGAGGGGGAGAGCGGCAACCTCCTCGTTGTGTGTTTTCCTTACACGACTTCCTTTGAACCCATTCACGTGTGAAAAGAATTTAAAGGTTATGGGGCTTGGGGGGTGGAAAAGGAGGAGGGGGAAGGGAGGGAAGAAACCCTTGTAATAATCCCGCGTCATCCTGAATGATAACACTGAATTATTCAGGAGGGTCCTTAAAAGGATGGCTAAATCAAGGCTGAAACAAAGCCGGAGTGATGCCATTGTGCCGGCTCCTACCACTCAGGGCCTATTTAAAACCAGGCAAGAGAAGGGAAGAAGCAGAGGAGGAAAAAAAAAGTCCTTTCAGAGTCATTTAGCAAACCAGAATGGACTCTGTTTCATGGCACGGCAGCGTTATTAAGAAGTGTTTAATATTTGTAAGCAGATCCTTTTGTTAGCTCAGGGATGCCTGGGAGAGCACATCAGAGTCCCCATCACCCAGGAAAAGGGTCGTTCACCGATGTGGTCAAGGTTAGGAAAGGCAGGATTCAGCTTCCTTCCCATCCCCACCTCCTCTTTCCGAGGCATTTACATCCCTTGGCCAGGTGTCCCTCAGAAGGGGTTAGAGCCCATCATCCCAAGGCTGGATCATTTCTGGATGCAGTTTTGCTCCAGTGAGAGTGAGCAGCCCGGTAACGTTGAAGAGGACGCACGATGCTGGCAGCCCAAATGCTGGTTTCCCAAAGTTTTTCTTCCCAGATGATGGACAACGCTTCGCCTTTTTTTTTTCCTCCCTTATCCAACTGGGTTCAAGCTTATTCCGGTTGCAAAGGAGCGGCACGGTGCTTCCCTCGGAGCTGCGGCGTGGCAGAGGGAGGGCAGGGAGGCAGCACCCGTGTATCACCATAGCTCCTGAGCACATCCGGGGTCTCAGAGCAGCTGTGGATGCCCCATCCCTGGAGGGGTTCAAGGCCAGGCTGGATGAGGCTTTGGGCAACCTGGGCTGGTAGGAGGTGTGTCTGCCCATGGCAGGGGGTGGCACTGGGTGGGCTTTAAGGTCCCTTCCAACCCAAACCATCCTGTGATTCTCTGGGGCCACCAGCACCGGTGGGCTGCAGAGGTTCTCACGCAGGTTCTCTGCTGCCCTTACCCCATCCCACCACACACCCCCAGCCCCACCAGCTACAGTATTTCAGTCTGGGCTTCTCTAAATAAACAGGTTTAAAAAAAAAAAAAAAAAATACTGTATCTGCCTCGAGTGCTAACTAACAAGCGGAAGAGTTTCTTTTCTTCCTTTTTTTGCCTTTGTAGCATTCCACACGGGACAGCAGCACAAGCACTAAACCCATCCCTTCGCCTTTTAAGCCTTTGCTTTAATCATTTGTTGACCCAGCGGTTTAGTGTCCACAATTGCTTTTTTAAGCCCGGATCAGGTAAAAGCAAAAGAAAGGGACCAGAAGAGCCTAATGAAATATTTTAAAGATTTTTTTTTTTTTTTCCAGGGAAAGTCTTGGAAGTGCTGACAAAGGTTTTGTGTTTGTTCCCGTCTTTTGTGCGAATTATTGGAGATGAGCCTGGAAGCAGGTTGCAAAAAAAAAAAAAAAANAAAAAAAAAAAAAAAAAAAGCACCAGGGTCATTCCATATTGACGGGAACTGTGTTGGCATTGGTCACAGCTGTGCTGCCTTGACTCCCAGCTGAGCCACCAGCCCCCCAGCCTTTGTCCCGTATTGTGAGCGGGACACGGCGCCAATTTTATACAAAGTTGATTGCCCGGCCGCTTTGTTCCTCCCCCACCTCACACACGTATTCGCACACACACACATACTCTCACTTGGATAAAAAAAAAAAAAAAAGGAGTGACAATGTGATGAATTCCTTCACTGCTGGGCTGCATAATAAACTGAAACACTGCTGCCCTGGCTTGAAGAAGAAAAAAAAAAATCGTATCCCACTGCTTTCCTCCTTGGAACCTGATTTTTTCCCACTAACTGCTCCCTGATTTATGGAGCCTCTCTTGTGCAGAGCATATGTGGCTCTGGGCATTTGGCATTCACTGACATTTCGCTTAAGCAACTGTGAAAGGGCAAATTTTCCTTGAAACCGAGCTGCAGAAGAAACACACGGAGCTATTTTTCCCCCCCTCCCTTCTCCCACGGCTCTCCCCAGGATGTGGCAGTGATGCTGGCAGGGACCTTGAGCATCTCTTGGGCAGTCCTCGGCCGCCCTTCCCATCAAGGATATCCGTGTGTTACAGTCCTTGCTGCAGCTCCTCTGGCCGCCAGCCCTCCGGAACACTGCTCTGTCCCAAAAATCAGACCCTCCAGGAGGAACGGGGGCTCCTTGGTGGCAGAGCCGAATTCTGCATCCCCCCTCCTTCCATGAGAGCGGGGGCTCTGTTTCTAGGAGGATGCTCTGGAGGGGGCACTCATCACAACCCAGCCTATTTTCTTTTTTTTTCTGATAATATATGGATGGCCATGGCTTCTAGCCTGGGTTTTCCCACCCTCCTCTCCAGCAGGGTCCCCCACCGCCTTGACCCCTTTCTGCTGTGTCGCGTTTCACCTTGGGGAAAAAAAACTGAACCAAAATGTTATTGAACGAGTCAGCCCGACAGCGAGAAACCTTCACGTGCCGGCTTTCAGAGCATCACCGTCAGCAAGCCGAGTGGCAGCTCCTGACCAAAGGCAACCAACAATCCAAACCTGAGAATCTGGCCTTGGGCTCATCCTGCACCTGGGACATCATTGCCAAGATGGGGACACCAAGGCACGGAGAATCCTTTCACACCAACATGCTGCTCAGACTTTGGGAGCCAGGTGGGAATTCCTGAGCACCTGTATTTCCTTGCTGAAGCCAAGCCTTCATCCAAACCCAGCCCAAGACCCATCTCCAGCTCTGAATATTCAAAAGCACTGAACCTGCCAACCTCCACAGGTTCACCAAAGAGACGGGACGGGTCCTTCCCTCCTTTCTGACAACCACACAGACGTCGGGTCTCACACCCTGCACGCAAAGATTGCTCCACGGCATCAGGTCCTGGCAAAGACCGTCATGACTTTGCAGCAGGTACAGCTTCAAGCACACGCTTGGTTTTTACTGAAATAGGTTTGAAATGTCCTAGGATATACTCAGCCTGCTTGCTGCTATACCTGCAGCACATTTAAATCTGTCGTTCCTGCTCGTTCGGTGAAAATCCTGAGCTCCCATGGTAGACAAACTCCCATTTTGCTACAGTTCATGCTCTATTTTGTGTACAGAGATGGTTTCTGCAGTCATACGATTGGGTGAGAATCTCAGTTTTCCTTTAAAAAGTGATCAAAACACAGCCCTTGTGGCTACAGAGGAAATGCAATTTGAGGAAACACCAGAGGCGAAAAAACCACAATGCCAACCGAACCCCACATTTCTTTTCCCTATTTCTCACGACTTTACATTTAATTTCCCAATCATGTACGTATTGTGCCGACTCGTGATTTTCTCAGAGTCTGGGGACACCAGTGTCCCTCTTCTCTAGGTGCCTCGAGGGCCAACACAGGAGAATTCCTGCAAAATCGTTTGCTCCTGTGCTGTTTTCACAGTTAAATGAACCAAGCATGGGATTTCCCACAACGGTTGCTTTCCAATACACAATGTCCAAAGATATTTTCTGCTGCATTCTGGTTGTCTCATTCATAGTTTGAAGCACAGAATTCAAACCACGAGTAATAAAATGCAATAGTTAGTGAAGAGAAGGGAAAAAAGTGCAAAGGGAGAAGAAAAATCAAAAAAAAACACCGGAAGGAACCCCCAAACCACTGATGGCGAGAACACAGAGATACCCTGGGAACGTACGTCATCATAAAAATGGTCCGGATCAGTCTATAGGACTTTTCTGTAACCTTCATAAATAGTGCCTGTCAGGTTCACTCCATCTTTTTCCCTTCTCTAGGAGCTATTTGTAACTGGAAGATCTCAAAGTTCTTTCTAAAAGCAGATATATCATAACTCATCCCCATTTGGCAACAAGTTAAACCGTGTCAGCTCCGGCAGGATTGCTGATTTATTAGAAATTGGGAGAAAAACTGAGCTGGGAACAGACAGGGCTGTCTCACAGCCTGCCTCAAAATCAGGCAATATTGGATGCATGAAAAATAAAAACCAGCATCAGCCAGTTGCAGAAACCACTTGGAAATATTTAGCAATCCCAAGAAAGAACTCTGCAGGCACCTAACCCTGGTCACAAACACCAGCTCTCACCTGCTGACAGCTGTGGGTCAGTCTGGAGAACACAACCTCATCCTTGTGTGCCATTTAAACCAAAAAGATGCACCATGATTAAACCATCAGCTAATGACCGAGGGAAACGGGGGAAGTCTGATCCATATTAGGACCTGTCGTACCTGTTTATTGTGACAGATTGTCCCAAGGACTCAGCTGCGCTGAGAAAATTCATGTACCCTGAGAATACTTTAAAATATAAGAATATTTTAATATAAGCCCAGGAAAAAAAAAATTCAAATCACACTCTTTCTG
>VZTO01024159.1:65515-87398 GCA_013400615.1 Syrrhaptes paradoxus
AGCCGGGTAATGAAGGAGCCTCAGATCCTCTATAATAGACAGGGTCAAAAGGCCTAGGCCAATTATACTGGCTTTCCCAAAATCTTCTTTTCCTTCATCCCCCATCCTCTCCCTCAGTAATTTATTTGGAACTTAATTTTACATAATTGTGTCAGGGTTGGGAGCCGCCAGCGTTGAGCAGCGTGGTCATTGAGAGAGCTCTGGGGGTGGTGGGGCTTAAAGACATCCGTGGATTTGCACAAACCAACATCCGCAACATTCAGCCCAAGTAATTATAATATAATATAATGTAATATAATAATATAATATATTCTCACCAACTGTCGCCGACTCCCCGTGCAACACCAAGACATGTCTGGGAGCCACACTTTGCAACACAAACGGCAGCATTTGCCCCCAGACCACGCGAACAGACAAGCAGAAGGGCTGCAGACCCCCAGCTCTGCAACCTCCTCGCACCACACTGTCATCCCAGCCTGCTCCAGGCTCAGCAAGCGTCCGCACTGCTCCCTGCCTCGGTTTCCCCACTTACAGGGAGCCGAGCACCACGCCGAGCGCAGGGTGCATTGTGCCAGACATCAGTTCCAGTGATGCCACAGCTGGAACCGCTGCTCACAGCAACCCGACCACGCTGCAACAACTCCCCTACAACCTCCCCCAAAACACCCCGGAGAGCATCGTAGGAACAACGGCGCAGAGACCCGCGATCGATATAACAAAACATCTTTCAGCCAAACGAAACCCTCCTCCCTCCCCAGCCCCTGGCTTTAAGCTTACCTCTATCTAGCGCATCAAGAGTGGACTTCTAGAATGGGATGGCAAATGGATTTTATGGGAATTGCAGCAGTCACTGGTGATGTCCCCCCAGTTTTCTGGAAGCGGCACAGGGCTGGTTCCCATGGCTGGCCACCCAGCTCACCGACCCAACCTCTGCGCTCGGGACGGAGCAGCAACCAGCTCCAGCTGCAGCCCATCACCTAAAATACTAACGGAGCCAGAGGGGCCAAATTACCTTCTGCTGGGAGGGCTCTGGGGCTGATGGAGCCGGCCTGAGCTGCTGGGATAATGTGAGAAGGAGCAGAATTGAGCAATACACCGAAACACGCGGAGATGTGGCTCCGAGGGCGAAATCCCGCATGCCAAAGGACAGCACAAGCTCTAGGCACCAGCAACCTCTCAAGTGCAAATTCCACCCGGGGGGCAGATTCTGTGGGTTCCCAAACAGAAACCGCTGGTTTGTTCTGCTCTGAATAAAGCCACCCTGTCACTTCATAAAACCAAGGCCAGAAATGCATCTTATTGCTTTGGCTCTGAACAAGCTAAGAAAAGGGGTTTTTTTAATTTTTTTTTTTTTTAAATCTAATTTCCTTCTAGATATTTGTTACAGAAGAGTTTTATAAGGAAGCTGGCATGCAAAGCTCAGTAGTAAGAATAAACGAGAGCCCTTTAGGAAGCTCTTTCAAAGCTGCTGGCTTCTCTCCTCTTCCTGATTATTGGAAAACTGAGTTTTCAGGGAAAACACGCGGCTGCCGAGTCTTGTTTCAGCAGAGCACTCTACAGTGTGAAGTGGTTTTACTCCAGGTTGCAGCTTCTGGAGTTGAGGGATCTCAGCAAAAAAAATCAGCTTTCATTTAAATAAAAAAAAACCCAACATGTCTGGAGCCTTCATTGTTGTGACAAACAGCCCGGTGTCAAAGATGATCTGCTTTTTAAACGCTGTGTTTTTAAGGTGGTTTTTTGGTCTGTCCGGCTGCAAGCAACACCAAAAGGAAAATCCCACATAAACCGAAAACCTGTATTTTCCCATATGACAGGTGCTAAGCTATAGCAGACAGATGACCGGGAAAATTCTCAGGGATCAAAGCTCTGCTGGAGGAGGTGAAATCACACCGGTCCCCAGAGCCCCTCCTGTGACCTCATTCCATCAGGACTGGATGGTGTGACGGCAAATGTACAATAAGGGACGTGAAAAATCCCCGGACACGAACTGGGCTGTGAAACTCAGCTCCACCTCACGGAGTGCGTCGAAGAGCTGTTGAAAAGGAGCACGTCCCTATTGCTTGAGGACGGCCAGGGTCTCCCTGCGCTTAGCGGCATGTGGGATTCATGCAAGGTAGACTTGCCACGTTGCTCTTTATAATCCTGATTTTTTTGCAGTGGGAAAGCCCAGCAGCTCGGCAAAGCCCAGGCAGTGGATGCTGAAATGTGGAGTGAAGTGGCCTCCGTGAGATGACATCCACCCACGCACACGAGAGCTGGCTGCGGGCCAGGGTCTGCAATCACGGAGCTGAGGATCCAGTTCCGACGTACTTACGGCAAGGAAAAAAAACATAAATTCACCAAATGCTTTATGACCCCTGCTCAATGTTCATTCTGGTTAATTCTGGACCACAAGAAACATCAGGGCCCCTGAATGTGGGAAGAAGCCATCCCTCCTCCAAATAAACAAGGCAGAGGGGAAACTGAGGCCAGAAATGAATTTGCTCGCCCGCGGTCACTTGGTGGGTCACCCTCTGCGTGCAGAGCCCACGCTTTGGAGCTAAAGCACTTCTTGGGACAGAAAACACAAGGGGTCAGAGGCTTTGCTGCTCCAGATGCATCGCAGAGCATCGCTCGGGTCAGCCCGTACCCCTTGATTCATAGAATCATGGAATGGTTTGGGTTGGAAGGGACCTTAGAGATCATCCAGTGCCACCCCCTGCCATGGGCAGGGACACCTCCCACTAGCCCAGGTTGCCCAAAGCCTCATCCAGCCTGGCCTTGGACCCCTCCAGGTATGGGGCATCCACAGCTTCCTTCAATGCTTCTTGGAAGCTGCACCATTATGAGTGTGGGATCCCAGCGAAGCCATCCCCATCCCGCTCTGGGCTCTGGCAGGAAGGACCACATCCATCTGCCTTGCCCCGGGATGGGCAGGGGGTCGGTGGGCAGCTGTGGGGCTGGGAGGTGGGTGCAATGCTTCTTGGGGGGGGGTCCCTTTTTTTGCCTCTTGTGTGGGAGCTGCTGTTTCAGGGCCGGGCTGGCACGCAAGGCAGCAGAGTTAGTTGTTATTAATGATCCTTCTGGCTCTCCCCAATCCCGCAGAGACATTCCGGCTTTAATAAGCCACAGCTGGAGCGAGCTTTCCGGGCCAGCAGCTGAGGGGGGAGAGGGAATACGGACAGATGGATGGACGGATGGTGCAGAGCCTGGGGGTGTCCAGCTCACGGCTGCTATTTCCCGGAGCCGGGGTTGACGGGGAGGAAGGAGCCTCACAGCCCCCCAAGCGCAGGAACCGCTCCAGGCCCTCCCGTCTCCTCCTCCTCCTTCCTCATCCTCAGGCAGGCAGGGAGGGAAGGCTCCCCCAGGGACTCCACCGGGCTAAGAAAAACCTGCTTCAAAGCCAAACGCTGGAGGGGAAGTCAGTGGAAGGGGAAGAGGAAACCTCTTCTTTGCTGGATGGAATGGAAAAATGGTAAAATACCCCCAGGATGAGGAGGGAGCAAAGCCCCCAGCCCCAAAACCCCCAGCCCCAAAACCCCCAACCCCAAATCCCCCAGCCCCAAAACCCCCAGCTTGCCATTCCTGGCCACCAGACCAAGTTGAGCGAGCGAAGGCATTAAGCCGTGACCCTTGGGAGGAACCGTGGCCCGTTTCCACCCGAGTTAGCAAAAGCATCTTCTCCCCGGCAGCGCGTGCAGGCGGGGCGGGGGCCGGCGGGGCGGGCGACCTCGGCGCTGGCCGCATCCCAGGCGCTCGACGCCTTGGCAAGGAGAGCGTGAGAAAGCAGGGGGCGACACCCCGGTGTCATCACAGCTGCAAAAACTGCTGAGCAGAAAAGCCTAATTACAAAAATATGCGCCCGGAGGCTTTTCCGTGATGAAAACAAGAGCGGCGTTTTTCAGCCTCGCCTGCCAGAAGTGCAAGGCGAGTTATTCTCTGCTATGCAGTGGGGGGATTTTTAACTAGGCTTTGGGGGGGGGGGGCTAGGGGACACTGAGGTCTCCATAAAGCAGGGTTGTCATCGCCGAGTGTGGCATATCTAGGAGATGAAGGAGGAACATAACACACCCTATTAAAATTAACAAAGCCCTTTTTTCTTCCTGCTTTTCTTTTTCTCCCTTCTTTTCCCCCTCCCTCCCAGCTCCCCCTCCAGCTTCTTGGCTGCCACTATTTACAAAGTGACTTCAGAAAACGATAAAGCACTTTAGCCGAGGCCAAACACCATCCTGGCCTCACATGGCAACGCTGGGAGGAATGCACCGCCGCCGCACAGGCGTGACATTAAAATGGAATCTGCTCGGTTGACGTGTGCGAGAAAAAAAAAAAAAAAAAAAAAGGCATGTGCCACTATGTCCCCAAGGGCTGCTTCTCTGTGCCCTTGACACGTGTCTCCGAGGCCGGCAGTGCCACCAAGCCCATGGAGCCGCACTGACTTAACCGCGATGTCAACAGAGGACAGAGGCAAAAATTCGGAGCTTCTGTCACATCCGTTGGGAAAGGAGATGCAAGGGTCTGTCCCTCCTGCAGCACCCGGTCCTGGCAGATAGGAGGGATGCCAGACCTGTCAGACCGAGCTGGGCTTGGCTGGTTGTTCCAGTAGCCGCGACGATGACGGTGGGGAAGACGCCGCTAATTGCACATCGATCATTGCGACGTGGGCGAGGAGCCTGACGCGACCTCAGCCTCGTGCCCGGCAGGCTGCGATGTGGATCGCAGGGGAAGCGCTCTTTGCCCCCGCCTTGCCACGGCTCCGGGCGCGTGATAACCCCACACCTTCCCCCGGGGAGGGCATGTGCCTCTTATCACCCTCCCGGGCTGCGGGGAGCGGTGACACCAGATCACTGCTGTCCCCACCGCGGGGACGCAGCGGCACAGCAACCCACGCTTTGCTTCTTCCTCAGCGATTTGCAGCCAAAAGAATCCAGAGACTCCATGAATGACCCCATCGCTTTGCAGCAGTGTCAGAGCTAAAAGTGTCCCTTTCCCCGAGATAAAAGTGTCCCCATCCCCACCTGTTTCTCTGCTGGTGGACACTGTCCCCACAGCTTGGCTGTGTTCCCCACCGACAGGGGTTTGCTGTGTCCCAAAGAGAGCTCCCACCCTCCTTTCCCCCCCTCTTCTCCCGCAGGAGAGAAGCCACAAGCCCTCGGGTTTTGCACCCACACCCCAAAAGTTCATTTACACTCGGAGGTGTTTGGGCCTCCAGGAAATCTCTGCTCCGTGCTGGTGCACTCGAGTAGCCTTAACGTGGAGCAAACAAAGGTTATGGTCCAGGTGTCAATATAAAACACATATCTTTATTCTTTATCTAATCAAGCTTACATTTTTATCTTTACTGCCACTGGTGTTTAAATGTTTGTACTACTTTTTTAACTAGCTAATGTAAGAGGGACTATAAATCCGAGACAGGCTTCCACCGCAGCGGTTTCCAGCTCTGCATATCCTCCTTCAATTCGTATCAAACTGGTTTCTCAGAGTTAGCAAATGTGCCCTTCGACAACCGCGGCCATCACCAAGTCGTGGCTGAAGGTGAAATGCCTCAGAAATAGTTTTTTGCCCATCCCTGGACATATCCTGCCCCTCTGTCTTCACATAAGTCACATTAAATGCAGGGAAACAAGGCAGCAGGGCTTTCTGCAGGCTGTCAGATCAAAAAAAAAAAAAAAAAAGGAAGATGTATTTATTTCCACAGGTAAAGACTGTAAAAAAAAAATTTAGAAAGACCCATGTAAAGTGTTGTCTAAGGACTGGGGAGATGTGTTGGGTTAACAGCCCCTTACCCAGGCTGTCCCTTTGTATGCAGAATGAATAAAAAGGCCGAGGAGGAGAAGCTCTTCCAGCCGGAGCCCTGCTGTGAAAGAGCATCCATCCCCCCAGGGATGGCAGTGGGGTCTCTGTCCCTCCCTGCCTTCAGCTCCTCTGCCGGGACTGCCCATCGCAGAGCCCATCCGCAGCCCCTGCAATCGCCCTTCTCCATCAGAAAGACACTGTGCAGTGGGGACGGACCGCAGGGACCCACCCGAATCCTGCACACAACCAACCAGCCAGCGAGAGCCTTGGGTCAGGCTCTGGACCAGAGGGTAGGAGCGATGTGAGCTGCTCTGTTGCGTGACTGCTCCTCGTTCCTCCTTGAAATCACCCGGGGTGGATTTCCCCACCGCTGTGTTTCTTATCCTTGTATGGAACATGCAGAAAAGCGTTGACCTCCCATAAAATCCCTGCCAAGCCAGGGTCACGGGGGTGGTGTTTGTCTGCGTCAGGGTCAAAGCGAAGGGGACAAATTCCAGCCATAAAAAAAAAAAAAAAAAGGAAAAGGGGGGGGAGATTAAGAAAAAAAAAAAAAAAAAGGAAAAGGGGGGGGAGATTAAGAAAAAAAAAAAAAAAAAGAGAGAGAGCATCGGTGTTGGCAGGGCAAAAAGAGGAGTCAAGGTACATGGCATGAGTCACCTGCCTGGAGCTTTCCAGAGGAAATGAAGGGCTGAAACGTCCTATTTCAGTTCAGAAAGCAATGCAGACAGGGCGCGGGGGAAGCCTGCGAAACCTGTGCCGATCTATTTACCAATGGGCAGTCCTAGCAGGTCCCATTAAAGGGGAGGTTCTGGCCATTGATTGCCACATCCCCATTGCCCTTATCAGTCCCTTGCGCGATACCATCTCTGCTTGCAGCCCAGGTAGCCTGCCAGCCAGACAGGGAGGGGCAGCAAGGCAATGGGAACGATAAGCCCCATGCAAAGGAAACGTGCCGTCTCCCACCAGCTCTCCTGCAGATGGAAACGGGACCTTTCTCCTCAAGAAGCCTGGAAATTCCGTGCATCCAGAGCTGCACATCTTGGCCAATGTGCAGGAGCAGGTTTTTTTCTGCTTTTCACCCATCAGATTACAGAAAAGTGTGAAGGGGAGATTAAAGGAGGGTTCGGTTGCTCTCTGTGCAACTTGAAGAGTTATTGTTTGCTCCAGGAGCACTCAGGGCAGAGCGTGAATTACATGAGAGCAGCACATGTCCCTCCGAGAGCACATCTGCATGGTCTTTTCCTGGCGCAAACTGCGGCCACAAAGCTTGTGGTTTGGAGCTAGCTCCTGTCTGCTGGCTCTGAGCTCGCTCACAGAGGCCCTATAGGATGTATGCTGCTGGCTGGTGCAACAGAGGAAGAGGGAAAGACCCTACAGCTCATACTGCTTCCAGGAACCACAGTTTGGAAAAATCCCTCCACGGCTTGCCAAAGGAGCATGTGTGATGAAACAGGCGGTTTCAGCAGTGCAGTTTTTACCGTGCCCTTCCAAAACCCCAGGTTCTCAGATCTGAATGGGTGGCATTCCATCCTTCAGCAGCACAAGGAAGAGAATTTGAACAATCTCTTTGTTTTAAGAATCGAAGTCTCCTTGTGCAGTAAGTGGGATTTATTCCAGAGGCTGTGGAGGGATCGCTGGACCTTTCCTGCTCATCCAGGGCTATAACACTAAGAAACCCAAAAGCATTTTGCTGCTTCAGTTTCTATCCTGTTTCCCCAACTGACAGGAGCACAGTCGGAGATAAAGGGAAAAAAAATCTAGGGCAAAACCACCCTCAAACTCCCCCTCACCCCTGATTTTGTCACACTGATTAAAGTTGCACGGAGCCTGGTTGGTGTGATTGATCCCTCTGCATAATCACTAAAGCTGACCTATATTATCCAATCGATACCTGGAACAGGCTCGTTCCCCAGGCTGGAAGAGGCAGCCGAAGCTTTCAGAGCCCCGGCTCGGACCACCCCAGACCCCATTTTCTATGGGGTGCACCCGGCAAGCAGGGGACTTGAGGATGAACACGCAAAATGCGTTACCCAGCGTGAACCCCCCCTTGGCAGTCCCAGGCAGGCTGCAATCTGGAGGGTGAAGTTTNCTATCCTGTTTCCCCAACTGACAGGAGCACAGTCAGAGATAAAGGGAAAAAAAATCTAGGGCAAAACCACCCTCAAACTCCCCCTCACCCCTGATTTTGTCACACTAAGTTGCACGGAGCCTGGTTGGTGTGATTGATCCCTCTGCATAATCACTAAAGCTGACCTATATTATCCAATCGATACCTGGAACAGGCTCGTTCCCCAGGCTGGAAGAGGCAGCCGAAGCTTTCAGAGCCCCGGCTCGGACCACCCCAGACCCCATTTTCTGTGGGGTGCACCCGGCAAGCAGGTTACCCAGCGTGAACCCGCCCTTGGCAGTCCCAGGCAAGCTGCAATCTGGAGGGTGAAGTTTATTTAAAACCCACACACTGGACTAACCGTAGAGGCTCTAACCTCACCCTGCCGTCCAGAAAACATTTGGATTGAGCGTCCTGTACGCCAGACACACTGTTTACCCCTGGCTTGGACTTCTTGTCCTCACCTCAGCGCCGGGGTGGCAAGATTAGACCAGTTTGTACAATGACTGGAAAGAAGTACGCTCCAGCAAAACTTTTTCCTGAATCACTGATGCTCCAAGCAAAGTGTGCTCTGCCCCGATACCTCTTCCTGAGCAGGCTCCTGGCCGTGTGTTCAGAATTAATGATGCCATGTCCTTGTCTGCCTGCCCAGCCACCATCCCATCCCAGTGCAAACGCAGGAATGAATCGGGTGAGCCTCCAGTAAAGCTTTGAAAAAGCACTGAAAGAGGAACTGTGCAGGGAGGGGAGAGCGAGGTGGGAGCAGCAGGCACATAATGACCACTTTCTTTGTGCTCCCCGGCTGCGTCGTGCCTGGGAAAGGCAAGCCAGGCACGCAGCCCGCGCCGCCACCCACGCAGCCGGGGACTGGAGCTGCTGGCGTGTGGCAGAGGAGCACCTCGGCAGCCTCCCTGCTTCCCCCTCCTCCTCCTCCTCCTCCTCCTCCTCCTCCTCTCGCTCCCGGCTCGGCGCTGTGCCTCCCGCTCTCCTCCCTCGCCATCGCTCGTGCAGCACACGCCAGGCGTGCGGCACCCACTCAGCACTTGGGGTTGCAGAGCTGGGCACATCCCCCTTGCCAAAAATATTTGTGCTGAAATTTCAGTGTGGGATGGAGTAGGGGGGGACTTCTCCATTGTGCTCAGCTCATCCTGAAAGCGCGATGTGTATTTATATGTTTGCGTACATCCCCTCCCCTTCCTTCCTTTTCTCCCTTGCTATTTTTTCTCTTTATTTCTTTCTCCGCCAGCCTCCCCCCCCTGCTCTGTGAGAACAAACACTGCACAGCCGCTAATTCCTATCTGCGTGCTGTAGCCAAAACACAGGGAGCTGGCAGGCTGGATAAAACCGATGGGTCTGTTCAGTGCAGGCTCCTATCTCTGACAGCAAGCAGCACCAGTCGCTACTGAGGATGGTGTGCCCCTAAAATACCCTCCCAGACCCGCAGCCTTCTCCTGGAGAACCTCCTGCCCTTGAGCAAAAAGTCTTCCTGCGCACAGATGGTGCTGGATGAGTTCATGCCCCAAGCACAACGCTTCCTCTTGCTCACTGTAACTGGACGTTTCCTTGTTATTGAAGCAAATGCCTAATCCTGGCAATTGCAAATGAGTACCTAATCCTGGCTCCCTCTAATCCCAACTGTTCCCTGCCCGCCCTGTGCTCAGCAATCCTGCGTGGAGCATCTTACAGGGAAACCAAAGCCAGAGAATCACCCAGTGAAATTCATCCTGTACAGATCCTGCTCAGTTGCTTTGGGGTATTCCTAGATGTGTTCCCAGGGGTCTGTTCATTTTGGAGGCACTGCACAGACTTGTGCAGCTGAGCCCCTTCACTCTCATGGCTCACGGAGGCATCCAGGTACCCATGGGATGCGGGATGAGGATGCTGACTGTGCAGTCTGCTTTCCTGGGGTGCAGTGATGGCTGCCACGGTGCCCCGCTGGCTGTAGGGTTTCAAACACCTTGTGTGACCCAGGGCATGCTTGGCAGCGTGCTGCAGCCTGGAGAGCAAGAACCAGAGGCCAAACACATGAGTGTCCCGCTGAGAACATGAGGTGTCATAGGTGTAGGCAGGGGAGGCAAATTCTTAAAAGAGCTGGATGCAAATAGCGGCAGCTATCTTCAAAGGGAGGGGAGATTCAGATCTCTGTGTCCTTCAAAGTACTCAAAGAATGGGGAACTGAAACCCATCAGCCCTGGGCTGACACAGCACAGGATCAGCTCACGCACCGTCAGCCGCAGGCTGGCAGTCCCGGCCCCAGCGATTGATCCGTCACCTGTTCCATCCATCCATCCATCCATCCATCCATCCATCCATCCATCCATCCATCTCCTTCTCCAGGTGCACTCTGAAGAGGCTGAAGCAGGAGTCCCCCATTAATTGCTGTCTAATCTCCCCTTCCCAACAGCCAGGACACTGCCCAGCCCTCCATTTCAGCAGGTGTGTTGAAACAGAAATGACAACCAATTAAACAAATGACTTTTGAGAAGCAGGTAGCGAGCTGGGACAGCAGGAGAGGCTCCGCCGCTGTGCCTCCGTGCCCAGCGCTCAGCCTGCCCTCTGAAGAAGTGAAGCCAGAGAAGAGTCAGAGGACCTTGGCAAGCACCTCAGGGTTTATGTTTTTTCTTTTCTAACCTTTCTTTTATTTTCTGGAGTTAAGTTCTCGGAGTGAATGCATCAGCCACTATCCCAATTCATTTTCCAGTGACATGAGTTTGCTTTTTAAATACAGATACAAGACAGATTTTTTTTCCCCAAGGACAAGAAAAACGACCTCCTCTTCACTCTTTCTTACTGTTGAATGTCAAAAGCTTCCCTGCAAGCATCTCCAGTGGATTTCCCACCAGCTCTGTTCCAGCCGCGCACAATGCACGGAGCTCGCTGAAGGGGAGAGGAAGAGGCAGCCACAGTGTGTTTAAGATTTTATTGTTGCAAGCTGCTCCTGTCCTAGCCACATCCGAGCGCGAATGCCAAATTTGTCATTCCTGATATAAATTGAGGTGCTAAAAATAAACAAGACGGCTTGGAGGAACGAACTCGCACCGTGTCTGCTGCGGAAGCCAAAATCCTCTGTTGGGATGGCACCGTCCTCCTGCCTCGCTGGTGAAACAAACTGCTGGGACCTGGGGCTCCTGGGTTTATTTCTCGCTCTGTCCCCAACTTGCCATGTGGGCCCAGCGTAAATCACTCCTACCCCCCCTGTGCAGCCACCTTGTAAGTGCATACAATAACCTCCGCTTCCCCAGGGTGCTGTGAGCTTTAATTGCTTGCAGACTGCTCGGAGGTCCTCAAAGATTTGCAGAAGAGCAAAGTAATATTAATGCACCAACTCGGAGCGTGCATTTCACAGAGTTATCTGCTCTGCCCGGCTGGCCTGGTTCCCAGCGTTTTGCTCAGATGATTTTGCTTCATTTAATCCATTTTCATTACCTTGGGCTGACTGCTTTTGCCCTTTGTTTCAAACATTTCACATTCCTAATTGCATCTCGGGGTTCTCCCACCAGTTTGTTGTCAGGGCTGGTTCTTATCAGCAAGGCAGGCTTTGCTGGGTTTGTTTTCAGATGCTCTCCTGCACTGGTGAGCAGGGAGGCAGAGCTGAAACCCAGCTCCGGGTCATGTTTGTTTGTTTGCTTTTACCAGCACAGGAACCAAGCAGGTTTTCACAGTTTCTCCAGGAAAGGGGCCACCCATTTTGTGGTCTGCAGTTTGCTAACAGACAATTTAGAGGCTTGAAAATAAACAGACCTTTTTTTTTTTTTTTTTTTTTTCTATTTCTTTTTTTATATTTTTATTTTCTTTTTTTTTTTTTTTTGTCTGCCTCCTGTTGTAAATTACTGGTTCCTGTGCTTTTTTTTTTGGAAGGGGGCAGCTGCACCAGTTAACCAGGCTGAGACCTTGCCTGAACCTTGCACTGGATGGGTCCAGGGTGGTTTCTGGGCTGCTCCAAACCCCAGGCTCAGAAGGAAACAGCCCAACCTCCGCTCAGCATCATCTCAAAAGCAACTTAAAAGCTGCATGTGCCAGTCCCTTCACATGCCGGCGGAGGAAGGAAGAATTAACCCCCTCATCCCCACTAAGACATGTGCCTGGTCCTCTACAGAGCCTTAAAAGGTGAAACCAAACCTAGGGCAGAATTTCAGCCCTTGCAAGCAAAGATATAGCAAGGAGGAGGAGAGGGAAGCCCCTTCCCTGCTCTGTAAAAAACAAGAGAGAAGATGAACACTTCTGGGAGCCCTGCAGCCAGCCCATCACTCCCAGTCCTTGTCTGGAGGAGCTACTGGTGCAGCGTGGGCATCACTAGTGGCACAAGCATCCCCAGCAGGCACGCTCCTCGGGGTCCCTCCGGCCCCGGCGGGGCCGGAGGGACCCATGGTTCTTGTTTAATGCTGATAATAGCAGCCACACA
This sequence comes from Syrrhaptes paradoxus, assembly GCA_013400615.1. Taxonomy (NCBI): domain Eukaryota; kingdom Metazoa; phylum Chordata; class Aves; order Pterocliformes; family Pteroclidae; genus Syrrhaptes; species Syrrhaptes paradoxus. Next base: position 77,797 of record VZTO01024159.1, read on the forward strand.
CATATTTTCACATCGCCACGCGGCGTCAGTGTGCCCAAGGGACTGCAAAGGCCAGCGAGGAAATTCAGGGTGTATCAAGACAGCGTGGGTCGATGTCATCCGTCGTGGCAAGACCTGAGCGGGTTGTGACAGCATCCTGAAGTGGCCGGGCTGTGATAGCCACCACGGACCAAAGGGGAGCTGGGAAAGACTCCCCAAGCTCTACCCCACTTCCATGAGTGTCCCATTTCAGTGGAGCCTAAATCCATTTCTGAGATTTTCTGAGTTTCCTTATCCGCGGTTTATGAGCGCGGTGGCAATGAACTTTGTCCCGAGCTCTGCGTTGTGCTGTGCCAACATACCTCAACCTTCGTTCTCGCCTGACAGTGCCCTGGCTCGGCAGCTCCCAGCATGACTCTTTCCTCATCTGCTTGGCCCCTGCCATCTCTCCTTGGCTCTTTCCATGTATTTCTGCCCTTCGGTGTTTATCCTATTACCTTTTGAGCTCCTTCACCAGCATATACAAGGTGGGGTTGTCAACCGGTACCAGTTGCCTTTTGCCACTGTGACTTGCAGCATCCATGTCTCATGGCTCACAGAGTACCCGGAATTCCATCTCTTTATTTCCCCAAAGAGAGACAAACCTTTATCTTCGCAGCTCCTTCCACCCTCTGCCCATACTATCCCCTTCAAAGCAGGCACGACCTTGGTGCCTCGTTACCTAACACGTGCAACGACTCGGTTTAGTCGTCCGGCATAACCTAAGGAGCGTGGAGCCATCAAACTAATTGTCACTTGTTTCCTAAAGCAGGATTTTCACTTAGCTCGTTGGTGATGAGCGTATGGTGAATACAGCGTTTCTGCTTCTTATTTAACGATCCGTTGACAGGAAAGATGGAGTAGGCAGAAATCTAAAATCTGGATTCTCTCCAATTTTTTATCCACGGGAGCCTAAGCCTTTCAGCATTGGGAAAGCAGCAACAGGAAACGAGTCAGGGGGAATTTTAGGAGCTGTTGAGATGGCTGCAGTGTTTTACATTCCCAGAACTCAGCAGGCAGGCAGCTGTCTGCTCTGTTAATCCTTTCCAAGTTTCTCTTTTGCCCCACAAACGCATTCTCATTATGCCCGTAGAACACGCGAGGCACGGTCCCATCCTGGCGTTATCCCCTCGCACACCGCGATGGGGAAACACCAGCAGCTGCGTTCCATCTTGCTGAAAGGCAGAACAGGACCTGCACGCCTGTTGGGTTTGCCTACCACAGACTTGGATTAAGCCTGAGCGGTTTCAGGGTTCCCTACTCCCAGCTGGATTTCCCGTGGCAGCCGGCTGTGCGGAGCTAGAGGGAAAAGCTCGGTGAGAAATGCCATTTTTCCTTAGGAAGGCACAGAAAAACCTCCCCGACTGAGCCGGAGCGAGCTGCGCGGCGTTTTTCTCAGCTGGATGTTGCTGTTACATCCGTGTTTTTCTTCCTCCTTGGCTCCAGCTGCTGAAGCTGCTTTCCAGACCCTCCGAGCAAACTTGGATCTGTCTCCTTGCCCATGCCGGCATCTCAGGGGCTGTCTCCGGGAAAGTTTTGGAGCTCAGCACCCCTCCAGAGGCCAGCTGGACAGCCCAAGCATCAGCGCATCGGGGAGAAACTGCCTCGAAACCACCCGCGGACCATCCTGCCCGGGGGAAGTTCCTTTTGGGTCAGGGTCAAGGCACATCGGCAGGGCTGTGTGAAGGAAGCCGCTGCATTAATTAGAGGAGTTCTGCGGGTAAACGGAGCGTGCCAGGCCCGGCAGACCGTCCCTGGAACCTTACACCAGCGTGCAAAGCAGACGGGCCTCGATGGAAAAAAAAAAAAAAATAACAAACTCTTGGTATCCAGAGGTTACCACTGCAGGGTGGCACGCTGTCAGTAGAAAATCCCCGCTGGCTGGTTTCTACCTGCTGAAGGAAATCTGGGCAGGAGAAAAGCCAAACCTCCTCCCTTTTCCACGCTCTGTCCCATCCCGGCCCCTGCGTTCCCCCCTCCTCCCCATCCCACACCGCCCGGAATCAGCAGCTCGCAAAGCAACCCCGGCGGAGGCCAGAATTCCTCCCACAAAATAGGGTTGGAACGTCGCCACGAACTGCTCAACCTCAACACAAAGGGGAAGACAAGCCTAAAATAAACACGCACGCACACCCGCGCGCACACGCATGCACACACACGGCGATGCGATGGATGTTCGGGGAGGGAGGGGGAAGGCGGGGAGGGAAACGGGCGGTGGGAGGGTGGCTGGGTGGTGAGGAAAAATTTCATGCTGGCCTCTTGAAAGGTGTGTTATTTGTTCAAGGCTGTCCAAACATTTGCGGAGCGCTGGCAGGCTCCGGAATGTGTGCAAGAGCTCCGGCAGCAGCGTGTCTTAGGCGTGGGAAAGCTCTGCTCTCCTCAACCTTTACAGGCTTGTTCCCCCTCAGGCAATGATTCAATAAAACCCGCGCCAGAGATTTATTGAGCTGATAATGACAGCTTCAGTCAGCAGGCAGACACCGGCAAAGTCAGGGGGGAGAGAGGGAGAGAGACTCCCAAGTCGCAGAGGAGGGAGAAGAGAGATCCCAGCAACTTGCCTTGGATGGGGCATGGACCCAGGGGTGGGTGGGGGTCTCTGCCTGGGATAACTACAAGGGATAGAGCTGGGCTTTCAAGCTAAAGCCGGGCTTTTGGGCTAAAGCTGGGCTTTGGGGCCCCTTTCTCCAGATGCCCGTGCACACAGCCGTGCGGGAGGAGCTCAGGGTGTTGCCTCCCAGGTGTGCAGGACTCCCCCGGGGTGGGAATTGCTGTGGAGCAAAGCCGGCGTGCTTCCTCGCCCAGCCCCAGCAAGGTCAGGGATGTGGCCAGGGGAGGGATGGGTGCCTGTCCCCTGCCCCAGGCCAGTGTCCTGGGTGCAGTGACCTGGCTGGGCTGTGTCGCACTCGGCCCCTGGCCCGTCGGACAAGTTGCTTCACCTCCCTCCCCGCCACCGCCCTCTGACTGCTCAGCTCTGGATAATTCCCCGCCTAGCAAAGGCTAAGCTGAGAAGGGCTTGCTGCTTGCACTGCTCTGGGGTGTTCCTAGCAGGCTGCACTGGATGCACGGGGAGTTTTTCTTCTTGGAAAGGCTCTGAGGGCTTGCTTAAAGGCATTGCTGCTGGTTTAGGTCATGCAGCCCAGCTTGTGGTGCCCAGGGATAAAGAAAATGTTCTGGGAGAGGGCTCTAGCAGTGCCATCTCACCGGCCATTCGCTCAAGCCAAGCGTGGGGCTTCCCTCATTGTTTTCTTTAACCAAACCCTGGCAGATAAAAGCAGGGAAGATCCTAGGGCTGAGCACCCATGAGAAAGACCCGCAGTTCCAGCGAGGCACTTTTCACTTTCCTACAGTCTACTCTGGTCATTCAGGAGTTAAATCCCGTAAACACACCTGTGGTTATCAAGTCCATTTTCCCAGTGGGAAATGAGGGAGATAGAAGGGAAGTGACTCACGTGGCCAGGAACCAACCTTTGTGACTCCCAGCCCATGATAACCCATGGGCTTGGTGTGCCCGCACAAACTCAGCCCAGCGAGCAGCCGGGCGATACGTAAAGCACACGGCATCCCCTCCTGCAAACCCTGAGAGGCTCCGCTCCGGTTTTACTGGGCTGCAAAGCCCTTTACTGGTGGAGTCCAAGACCCTTCGTGCAGTGCTTACCTTGGGAGGGCCCTTATTGCTGTTTTAACAAAAAAATGCTTGAAGGAAAATCCTTCCCAAGATAACCTTCGCTCTCGCAGCCGGGGAGACACGTATCTCTCAGCCTTGGCAGTCAGGTAGCTGGAGACAATAGAGGCACAGAAAAACGCGGCTGGCTGGCGTTGCTGGGATAAAAGGGAACTCGCATCGCCTCTCTTATTTAATTATTACCGTCTGTGTTCTTTCTGGCATTGCAAACGTTTGGGAACTTGGCGGCGTACTGCCCGTATTAATCCAAAGTGTTTTCTCTACAGTGAGAGTATTCTGCGGTGCTGGAGGGGGTGGTTTTAGCCTCACGCCCCAAACAGCCAGACTTTCTCAAGCGTTAGGTTCAAATCCCAGCAGGACCTAATGAGAGCTTCGTGTTGTGAGATGCAGAGAGGGAGTTTTGTGGGTGTTTGGGCTCAGGCCGTGGCTCTGCATTGGACTTTACAGTTCCAACAGGCCTTTGCAATTTGGCTGTCAACAAAGAGGGCAACTGGTTTCTATAATAAACACTCGGGGATAGATTTTCAAAGAGCAGAGGCCCTGCCTCGCTTGGGTGTGTGTAATTTGTAACAGAGAGCAAATTCAAGGGTCTGGATTGCTGCCTCTCTCTGGCTTGCACTTGGCTCCGATGTTTGAGCCTGGGTTTGGTGGATGTGAAGGAGCCATTCCTCTGACAACACGAGCCCTGGTACCGTAGAGCTTCCCTGGTCTTGGTGTCTTGGGGACTGTAATGACAGGGGACCTCCCAGCTGGGCGAGGAAAGCTGTCTCTTTGCTTTTAGACAGGAACAGTCTCAGCTCTTAGCCTTAACCTGCCTTCTCTGACCCCTGATATCGATCCTTTGCAGCATCTGTGGTCTCACCTGCAATTAAAGAAGCACATTTTGTCCTGACTTGCTGCTGCTTGGTCTGTAAGGACCATCCATTACTGATCTGCAAGGAGGAGCAGCCTCTCCACGATCTCCAAGGTCTCTGCACCGGCTCCCTCTCTGCTGGACCATCCTGTGTCAGCCTCAGCTCTCTGGTGTCATCTCAGTGAGGTGCCTCTGAACTGGGGAGCACCCAAAGACAAGGGCAATGCAGCCAGGATTCGAGCTGCCGGGCAATCCTATATAACCCTGTGCTGTATCACAGCTCCAGTCGTTACAGCATGCAGGGGAACAGGGAGCCAGAGACGCCGAGTGATGAGCAGCCGCCTGGGCGCCGCAGAAAAGACACTGGGAAGATGCAGAGCTGCTCTCCAGTGTTGCACTGGATGCATTGTAAACCCACACCTAAGTTTGAGGGAAGGTGTAAACATTGCTCGGAGGAGGGAAATGAGAAACGCAGCCTGAGGTCTGCAGAATAAGCACAGCTCAAGCAGTGACCAGAACAGCCCAGGCTCCAGGAGCTGGGAAAGGGACAGAGCAGTAGAGGCACTGAATCTCCAAGCGGTATCTACAAATAAATTGTATGTTCCCCCTCCGTAAGCACCCCACTCTCGGCAGGAGGTGGAGAGTCCTCTCCTTTGCCCTCGTCTCTTCCTCCCCAGAGCCCAAGCCAGACCTCGTCCCGTTGTGCAACCCTGTCTGGAGCCCTGCAAACAAACCAGCTGGTTGCTCTGGAACACGCCGCTCTCCTGCTGACGCCAGCCCGGTCAAGTCCTAGATCAGATGACTGCTGCCCAGAAGCAGGGCACTCTGTCCAGCTGCTGAGTGTATCCTCAGACGGAGCTGACTGCAGCCAGGATGCAGCTCTTCTCTTTTAGCAACCATAGTTTGACCGAGGAGAGCACCCAGCTGTCTACCCGGAGTTTTTCCAGGGGCCGGCGGAGCCCAGCACGTGCAGCGGCTGCTCAGCCACAACGCTGGCTTTCTTTCCAGCAGTGGCATGAGTTGCTCTGAGAAACGTGCGCTCTTGGCAAAACAGCCCCGGCTCCTGAATCATTGCCTGGCACAGCTGTCTGCAGGGAAACTTCCTCCCTGGGTGGCAGGTATCGGGCAAACCTGGTTCTCTCAGCGCTGCCCTGGGAAAAGCCACAAAGATTTTGCACACACGTGCGTGAAGGCACGCACCCCTCGCCCACCCCTTCCAAAGGCTCTGCTGGACCCCCAGCCTGTTCAGCATCTGTTGCACATCACCCTCCTCATTTTCCGGGCTCTGTGGACTCCCTCCATCCTCTCCCAGATGTTTCCATCCTCCACATCCCTTCGTGGCATGAATACTCCTGCTCGCGCTGAGGAGCGAGTGCAGATGTTTGGGTTCTGGAGGGAGCTCTGGTGCAGGATGTGTGCGGGGCTGTGCGGCCGCACGTGCAGACAGTGTGCAGGGATCGACTCTGAGAGCTGGGGGAAAGGCAGAAGCCACTCAAAGGAGCAGTAAGCCTGGTTGGTGGGGACCTGCGGTGGCTCAGCGGCTCTGAGGGGCTGCGTGGGGCACCTCGGCCGTGGGTCGGACCCACACAGCAGCATTAGCAGCGGGTCGATGGCAGGGAGGGGCACTGGGAGCACAGGGCTCAGGGATAAGGTTCATGTTGTGGAGAGACTTCATCTTTACTGGTCCATTATCGAGCCTGTTGGCTTCTAACACACTCCCGGGATGAAAGCACAAGGGGAGCAATTGTCCAAGTATTTACCAAAGTTTAGGTCCGATAAGCCCTGTTGATTTTACAAGTGCTCCTTGTGGCCCTGGGAATGACTTTATGGCTGGAGCTCGCAGGTGGAATACTTTGCAGTGGAGAGGAAGGAGGAGAGACACGCCAACCAAACCCACCATTATTCACTTGTTTGCTGATTATTTCTGTGTGATTTAACTCCTTGATGAGCACCCCGGGCTCCCTCGGTGTGCTTTCCAGGCTGCTCACTGAGGTTAGGAAAGTCCTCGTCAGATTCCTCAGGTTTACATTTTTCCTGAGAGTTACAAATTAAGAATGGAAACATCTGCAGTGAAGGGCAGAAGAACCTCTTGGCACTGAGATCTCCTTGTCTATGAGCAACTTTCTTTTGAGGAAGCGGTAGAATATCTCTTGCTAAAGATTTTCAGAAGCAGTCAGCACCAGGGTGTTGTATGGTGGAAACAGGCATCAATGCCAGCTAAGGATTTGAAACCAGAAATGTTTGCATGATGGTTCTGATAATCTTAGCAATTACCTTCAGTCCTTCCCTATCCCTTCTCACTGTAGCTCTTTGTAGGTTGGCTTTTATTTTACAGGTGGAAAATAATGAGCATTAGCTTGTTGAGGGCTAGACAAAGCAAAGCAAAGCAAACCAACACGTCTCAAATCAGGGACCAGGGCAGCAAAACCGCTGGGCAAACCTTTGCAGCAACCAGCTGTGCATGAACCTTCCTTCTTGGAGCACGGGACCTCATGGAGAGCTCTGAGAACAGCAACTGTTGAAGTCTTCATTTCCCCCTGTGACAATGAATCTCTCTGTAAATGCTATTTGCAGTGAGAGGCACCCTCACTGCGGGGAGGAGGGGAGCTTAGATTTTTCAAATAGAAATAGTAAGGGGTTTGGCATCCTCAGGAAGCCAGAGTATCTTTGCTTTTAGTATCTCAGATGCTAGAGGAGAGGAAAGCATTTGAAGTCAGATAAAATAAATAATTCAGTTTCTACATTAACACAACAGTTTCCTCTCTGCTAGCTCTGCCGTTCATCTGCAGTTCTGGAAAGCAGCCTGCTCTAAGATGGCATTTAAGTGTTTTCTTAAGTGCTTTTAGATTCAACAAAGCACTTAAGACCATGTTTTAAGTTAAGCGCCTGTTTAAGCGCTTTCTTGAACTGGAGCCTTCTTCCATTTCTCTCTGATGGGAATTTGAAGTGTGAGCATCCACAGAGTGTGTCTCCCTAAGCCAGCACATGAAATCTGTGTCTCTCGTGTGTATCTGCCCGTGTGTTCGCATGCATGCACACGGAGAGGTTCATCTGGGTATCACAACAAACAGAAGGCATCTTGGTAAAGATGATGATGATGATGACTGTAAACCTCCCAGGTGCTGGAAAGCCCAGCTTGTTTGACGCAAGGTGACAGGACCTGGTTGCCCACGTGCTGCTGTCTCCTCAGACTCTACCCAGCTGCCCAAACTGCAAAGCCTGTTGATATTCTGGGTATTGATGGTCTGGCTGAAGCAGCCTACATCTCTCTGGAGAGTAATTAGTGATATTACTAATGGGGAGGAAACCTGAAGCAGCTGGTGACATCCAGTCCCAGTGGAACTGTGGCCCTAGGCTAGGACCTGCCACCAGTCCCCGTGTGTGACCAGATCTCCTCAGCCAGGGGGGATATAATCAGAGAGTCAGAGAATCACGGAATGGTTTGGGTTGGAAAGGACCTTAAAGCCCATCCAGTGCCACCCCCTGCCATGGGCAGGGACACCTCCCACTAGCCCAGGTTGCCCAAAGCCTCATCCAGCCTGGCCTTGAACCCCTCCAGGGATGGGGCATCCCCAGCTTCTCTGGGCACCCTGGGCCACTGCCTCACCCCCCGCACAGGAAAGATTTTCTTCCTAATATTTCATCTAAATCTGCCCTCTTCCAGTTTAAATCCATAACTCTTCATCCTGTCACTGCATGCCCTTGTAAAATGTGGAAGGTCTCCTCGCAGCCTTCTCTTCTCCAGGCTGCACACCCCCAACTCTCTCCAGCCTCGGACCATCTCCGTGGCCTCCCGCTCCACCAGCTCGATGATGGGAGAGCCAGGCTCTCTTCCCAGCCCTGCCAGCCCGAAACCTGCAGGAACGGACACACCCGAGCTACCCCACCGCATCTTCTCAGCCACGGCAAAGAGCTGGCACTGCCGCCGTTCGAGGCAAGCAGCCCGCTGAGCGCCGGCACCGTGGCTAATCTCCTGGAGCACCCTGGTTGTCTGCCTCCGAGAGGAAACGCTGTGCTGGGCTTTCTCTTCTGTTTTGTTTTTTTTTTTTTTTTCCTGACAGTATCTGTTGAACAAAGCTCCTTTCTTCCCACCAGCCGGGCTGACCTAACACAAGGGGAATTGTCCTTGCCCGGCACAAAGGGCGGGGGCGGGCGGAAATGGCCGGGTTCCTCGCTGGGCTGCACCTGTGGCCCTGCCATCGCCGCCACGGCCGCCCCAGACCTCACCTGCCGGGAGGGAGGCGTGGGGGCCATGCCGTGGGAACTCTCCACCCCTCCACTCGCCCGGCGGACCCCGGGGCTGCTGCGGGGAGCTGAGGATGTGAGGCCTCTAAACGCATTTTTATGCCCCGTGTCTTATCAGCAGCGCTTTATCCCAGCAGAAATTGCCTTACCCTGGGAAAAGGGACAGAAATCCACCTGCTCCGGGGCGGTTTCAGCCCCGACAGCCCGCAGGGGCACGTAGGCAGGCGGGGAGAAGGGGCAGTGGCAGCCGTGCGTGGGGGATGAGGGCTGTCACTGCTGGTGGGTGGCAGTGTATTTTTCTCATGACAAAGATGCCCTTGTGCTGCCCTGGCCGGAGCAGGAGATGCGAATGGGAACAGTCTGCCCCAGGGCGAGAGCGCTGCAATCTCAAAGAAACTCTAACTGGAGATACGAGCATCAACAGCAGCATTTTGGTTGCAACCATAGGGTTTTAAAACCCTCTGACCATCACATAAATCCACTGAAATTCAGCTGAAACCTCTGATTTCTCCAAGTGCTGCAGAACACGCGTGGTTCTACCTGAAGCCATAAATGACCAAGAGCCAGATCGCGTCCTGCAGCCACACTTCGCCCCTCACCTTCCTTTTCCCCTCCTGCTCCTCCTTGGATGTCCTTGCAAACCAAAACGAGGAACACCTCACTGCAGACACATCTGAGCCATGCAACAAGGATCTCTGAATTTTCCTTCTGCTTTGAGCTGTTAAGGTGCAGCTTTTCCTTTGTGGCCCCAAATCCAGCGTCAGCCATAAAAGCACGGCATTGCCCTGCCGGCAGACCCACACC
>VZTO01024160.1:0-22092 GCA_013400615.1 Syrrhaptes paradoxus
ACAGCATGCTTAAAAACTAGTGCTTGAGAACACAAACCCAGTGGTATTGTATCTGAGCACTGTAGAAGAAACCAGACTTGTAATCCTGCTCCACTGCCTTTCAGAGTAGCCTCAAGTGTGTGCTGTCCTCAAGCTGTTGTCTTAGACAGTGCTGGTCAGCATAAGAAAAAATTGTGTTAAGAAGATAATGATGAAGAAGTTTAGATAATGATCATTCTAGTGTCTGTACTTAGTCCCTAGCTCTGCTGTAAACATGGATATATTTCCTACATTTGAGTACAAATATGGGTACAAGTTACTCCTGGGGAGACTGTGATTGGACCCAACAGGNTTACTGAAACAGTAACTTCATCTTCAGGGTATAATAAATGAAAGAGTCTTGCACAGAACAGAATACTTTCCATAGATATGAGCATGATTTGATGTACTGATATATGTCTTATATCAAAATTACACTAGCTTAATGGACTTTGAATTTAGATATCTAATAACCATTCCATCAGGAAAATGGATTCACTGGGAGATTTTTTCCAGCACAGAGCTCTCTATTGGCAGAGATGTGAATACAAGCATGAGTGTACTACGAAGAGGCCAGTTACAAAACCAAACCACAGGCAAAACAGACTTTGTTTGTTGGGTTTTTTTAACCTTGTATAAAGCACTGGTATTTATAGTATTAGTTTAGAGCACACCCAAGCACAATTTTTCCAAAAGCAACTGTGTTGATCAGAATTTGTTTTAGAAGACATTCAAAGTCTGTTCTTTCCAAATAAAATGCATTTCCTCTGGTATTAGTGCTGAGTGGTAAAATAATATAAGATAGGTATTAATTTAAAATCTGTTTGTTCCTTCAAAAACAGGACAAGATAAAAAATGTCATTGGGTCCTACTGGAATATAAAGAACAGAGCGTTCTATCTGGAATTTCACCTCTCTCAAATAATCAATAGCGGTTTCATTCATTTTTTCCCTTGTAGAAGAACGATGCCTTTTTATGTTGTTTTGCATGTTGACTCCAACTTATCAGCATCACTGAGTAAAGAATGTTAACTCAGTCACGCAGAGACAGTGATTTGTATTTAACACACTGGAACTTTGGATACGTTGATAAAGCCAACGTGCTTGCTAACATGATTCAATATACAGCATTTTGATATTTATTGAAGCATTCATTACCATTCTGGTTTTATTACCAGCAAGTCATGGCTATGCTTAATAGATGTTTCTGTATTTTTCCCTACAGCAGCAGAGTCACAAATTTTGAAAGGGGCTAACAGATAATGCCTGAATTAATTCACTACACTGACACCTCTGCATTTAAGTTTTGGCTTTGGCTCAAATTGTAGAAAGTCTCATTTAGAACATATGGCTTGATTGTCATATTGTAATTAAGAAAATGGTGGGGGAGCATTTTATTAGACTGGTAACTGGCTCTGCACTCTTTCGAGAGTTTAGCAGGCCATTACATACGACATGGTAGAAACCAGTGTAACATAGAAAAAGGAGGCGGACAAGAACAGAAGAAAAGTGAGAAGCTCTGTAAAAGTCCTACCTTCACAGAGATGGCACATACTAGCCTGCTCCTTCTCCTTTGTTCCTACACACCAGAAATTGTCCTCTTTCTCCACTGTAAGTCTAAAGGAAGTCCTGGAGGGATGGTGAATAACTGTCTTGCTGTCCTAAAGCAAAGAAATCCTTCCTCCCCCAAATGTAAACTGTGCAAATTCTCTACTTTGAGAATTTTAGAGAGAGAGAGTTTTTCTTTCTCTCTTCCCTGCCACTGCTCAGGATACTTCAGCCAGAATAAGGAAAACGTGGCACTATTAGTTTCTCCTCCCAACTGCCTCAGTGCTCATTCACGCAACATGAACTCAGTCTAAAATCACTGCACAGTCGTGCCTTCCTTAGCACATACTTGGGCTTTGGCCTTCAATCATCCTTCAATTTATGTTTAGATTCCTATTTATGTCATGTGGCAAGACCTCTTTCTATCAGTAATGTCTGCATTTGCTGTTGAACAACTTTTCAAGCAGTGGTACCAGTGGCCATTGTATATTCAAAAGATTAGTGTGACATTGTTTGTTAGTCACCATGAGAAAGAACACTGTGAGCAGATTTCGCTGTTCCTTTGTTGACATAAGAAGATGGTAGCTTTAAATTTTTATAATACTGTAAGACCAGGGCCCTGCTATACTAACTCTTGTAAAACTTACAGATGAAAGAGATTATTTTCCACCCCAAAGAGACTACAGTCTGCACATCCAATACCAAATTTGTGATAGATACAAGATGAATCTTAGCATAATAGGCCATGTCATCAGTGCTCTGGAAAGTTAGTGGTTATCAGGTTTCCCACTGAAATATTTTCACAGATAATTTAAAGAAGGTGATGGATTTGTCATCAGAGAGAGGCAGTACGTGCAGCTTGATGTAAACATGAGGGTAATTCCAGAAGTGCCCTAATGATGATAACAGTTTATATTTGTGGGATGTAAGCAGATGTGCATAGCCATAATTGAAGAAGCTGGATAAAGGCAATCCCAACACAATCAGATTCCAATGAGCCTATTAATAAGAGCTTTGAAGTTTAGACACTGGCAGTGTTAGTAGATCTGTCAAACATCTCTTAAGGGTTCATAGAACAGATTTATGTGGAGTTTTGTCCGTGTCTTTGAAATGCAAGCTTTGTGCTCTCACTACTGAAACAGAAAGTGTCATTGTCCTTTAGTCAGTTTGGTCATAAAAACAGTGAGGAAGATCAGAACTTTTTAATAGCATTATTGAAGTACAAACTTCAGAGAATATACCACGACTGTATTGGGTCTGCCTGAGATGGAGTTAATTTCCCCATAGCAGCCCTCATAGGGCTCTGTCTATACTATCGCCTCTCCAACTTTCTTGTGTTTCCTGGGCTATTTCTAAACCTTTCATATTTTTATCTTTATTAATAAGATCCAACTACTCTGAAGAAGGCTGAAATTCTATAATTCAACCTCCTTTCATATGTCACTTATCAGAAATGAAACTCCACATGGTCACGACTAGTGTGCCAACTTCTAATTTTTAGAGGGATGAGAACTCATGGGAAGATCAAAAGCAATTACTAATTCTTATTTTTAGGAACTTTCCAAGTTGTTTACTCAAATAGCATTACAATTTCCCCAAGCTGAAAAGTGAAAGAAAGCAATTCCTTCCATATGTCAGCTTTTTAATAATCAATTAAGTTAGCAAGAGCTCTGCCATCTGCACCTGCTCTAGTGACAGAATAGCACTCCCAGAGGGGAAGCATCTTCAGTTCGCATTCACCTGAATCACAAATAATGAAGAAGGTGAGCAGAGGAATCAAAGGGAATGAAAGAACAAGCAAGGTAAAGTCCCAGCTGGAGGAAAGAAGCAAAGATTAATCCTTTCATGTCCAGCAGGAAGACATTAAATGTGAGGTGTTTCACCAGAGAGAAATAAACTTCAAACTTTCCATACTTGTAAAAGAGTAACTTCAGCTAAAATAAAAGGCCTTATTTACAAAGGTTGCCCATACACAAATGTTGCCCGTACGCCGGTCAGATTCAGTTTTTCGAATGTGATATCAAACTTAAGCCTGAAGATAATGTAGCCTGAAGAGAGTACACTAAACCAAGGCATCGATCCGAAGCTCAGGGGATCAGAGGTGAATTTACAGCTCTGCTGTAGAGATTTAACCTGTTGTAACTCTGCATGGGCTGCAATGGTGGGTATGGTGGTGTCATACTGGTCTGTTTAGGTTACCGACTGTTTTGGGAGAGCGCTATCTTTTGCACAAGAAAAAAATCTACAGCTCACATTTTTCACCTAGATATATTGATCTTCTAAATTTCCAGAAAAACTTCCAGCTTTCTGTTGATAGCATACACCAAAGTGCTACTGATCCTCCAGCATATAGTCTCAGACTTGTCTGATAGGCACTCACAGTATATATATCTCTCTAGACCACACTTTTCTCACAAAACAAAGCTAACAAGAAAAAATACAGAAATAAGTACCTTTTTTATTTTTAGTTGTTTTATATGAGAGCCATTTCTCTTTAGAATCAGTTCCCTGATCGATAGCCCTTTATGCTTTTTAAAAAAAAAAAAAGGAAAAAAAGATGAAAGAAAAAAGAAAAAAAAAAAAGCTCCTGCAAAAGGAAGTCTGCCTGAATGAAGGTATAGAGGAGAGGAGCTACAGATGGTACCTGATAAACTTCACAGAGAGTTCACATCATTATTCTGATTTGCCTTTTGACCATACATCATTAGAAAAAAAGTTATGCATTTTAATTTTCATAGAACCATAGAATCATAGAATGGTTAGGGTTAGAAGGGACCTTAAAGATTACCAGGGCCACCCTCCACCAGACCAAGTTGCTCAAAGCCTCATCCAGCCTGGCCTTGAACACCTCCAGGGATGGGGCATCCACAGTTTCCCTGGGCAACCTGTTCCAGTGCCTCACCACCCTCATAGTGAAATTTTGCAAGGGCAATGAAAATGTTAAACTTGAGAAACCACCATTACAGCAAAAGTACATGAATTACAAATTATTTCTGTCCAGTGGATTCTGCTGAATCTAACTGCAGCAGATGGGAGAGCAGACAGCAAGCGGTGGGGGTAACTGCTAGATGACCACAGTGAGATAGATTTTCTGCAGCTGTGCCCCAAGTACCTGAGGAAGCTGACTACTTTGGAGAGAACAAGGGAGAATTAGAGGCAAGAGCAGAGATTGTATAGCTACATCTGTACAGTATGTTCAGTTACTAGCACCTGCACATGCTCTGTACTGACTGATTGGCACTGACTGCCAACCAACAGCCCCTGGCAAGCTTTTGGCCTGGGCCAGCTCACACTCTTCCAGATACTTCCTGGGCACTGTTCAGCATGTAAGCGTTTTGTGAGCAGCCTCCCTATTTTGGTGGCTGGTACAGTTTACTGTCAGATGGAGGACACTCCCTTTACTCAGTTCCCAGGAACACACCTGGGCATATTGAACTTGCTGATATAGTATATGTATTAATGCCCCTCCACAGTCTGCTGCATGGATGTAATGGAAAAAGGAAAAAAAGTCCTTCCCAAACAAAACTAGCCCATAAATGACTTTTAGCAGAGCTAACTAGCACTATCATAACAGATTTTTTTTTTTCACATTATCCAGTTCTCTCTCCCAAAAGCACAGAAAACCATGAGAAAAATCAAAAATATTTTCTGAAAACTTTCTGAACAGGACACAGTCACAAGGTTAAACATTACTGAGGCATCAGGAGTGGCAACTGGGCCTCATACAGTAACCACCAAACACAGTGCTGTTGGGTTAGGGTTACTTATGTTTTTTAGTGAGAAAATGCAGGATGATTGAAGGTCTTGCATCAACTCCAGAAAGCTTTAAGGTTTTGATGTATGCAAGGTCAATTCAGAGCTGGAACACTTGAGCTAGCTCTTGATCCATAATTGGTTTGTATTTTGTACATGTTCCTTACACTGGCGACCATTGCCTCTCGGCTGACAAGCAGTAGCTATGTGAATGCCCTTTAAAAACAAGGCAAATGTCCTTCACCTCACATAATTACAGTCTGTTGCATTATGCCATATGAGGGAAAAAAGCCTCTTATTCGTCAAGCTTTTACAAGAACAAGAAAAAAATTGCCTGTATATTGAGATACATGGTTCCTAATTTCCAGAGTGACCAAAATAAGATCGATGGCCAAAACAACTTAAAGGTATAGATTCCTTGACAGAAATTGCAGACAGATAATGTTTGGAGCTTTTCTATGTCTGCTACAAAGATATGATTATAAAATATTCAGAGTTTACCTTTCTCTAGTCAGCTGAGTTAAGGACAGAAAGATAGCTTGGAGTAAAAAAGAAAGCAGCAGCAAACAGCAGGTATTCAGCATATTTAAAAAAATATATTTCTCCTTGTAAAGGCCACATACACATGCAAATTCTGCTGCAACACAAGTCAAGCACAGACAATGAGGAAAGGTCATTCTGATGTTTTTCACTTTTTCCAGTGCCCAGATGATACTTACTGGTCATTATCATCTCTGCCATTGGCCTTCAAATAAGATTGCTCTAAGAGGAGCAAACCATTCAAGATATCTGTATTTTCCATATCAAAGCCCACCAAATGAGGATTAAAGTCATATGGATCTGCTACTTTACTTTGCCTTAGAGGAGAATTCTCTGAAAACAACACACATATAGTCCAGATTTTTCATTTACCTGTACATGTTGCCACAATACAAAGGAGAGAATTCTTGTCTAGTGTAATCTGTCCCCATGTTCAAGACAGGACATTGTAGCAGAGTATTGTCAGCTGATTCCTGTCCCAGACAGTTTTATCCTCTGGAATAGCTTGAGAAACTCCACATCAGCTATGACAAATAATCTCCTTTATTTTCCAGAGACAACAAATTCTAAATCTGAATTTATTTATTCACTTGAAGTAATTTATTTGTTTTAGTTCAGTCTAGAACTTTTATTGGTTCCTACCGCCTGCTTATAACCTGTCACAACTAGCAGTGTAAATATACTAAATAAATAATCTTCTTAAATTTAGACCTGTTCAGAACTCTGGAGCAGGAAGCTTTAGAATGATAAATGTTTTGTGAGAGTGAACAAAAAGAAAAACACACAATGGGTAATAAAGATGCCTCCTTATTTTAGGATACAATGTTTCGGTAGGTAGGCAGGCTGACCTTTGTAAACAGAGTAATCTTGAGCTGCTTTATTAACAATTTTAAGACTAGGATATGAACAGACAAGACAATCAGACAACTATAGAATAGAAGCCCTTGAGAAACTCAAAGCTGCAAAGTTGTTTTACAATCTCGTAAAACAAAGCTGAGTGTAATCACAGACGTTTTTAGAAGTAACGGTATTGGGTTTGTGTTGCAGGGTTTTGGTAGGAACGGAGCTACAGTGGTGGTTTCTGTGAGAAGGTGCTAGAAGTTTCCTTTGTGTCTGATAGAGCCAATGCCAGCTGGCTCCAGGCCAGACCCACCACTGGCCAAAGCCGAGCCCATCACCGACAGTGGTCGTGCCTCATGATAACATATTTAAGAAGGGGAAAAAACTGCTGTTCAACAGCAGCTGGGAGAGAGGAGTGAGAATATGTGAGAGAAGCAACTCTGCAGACACCATGGTCAGGGAAGAAGGAGGGACAGGAGGTGCTCCAGGTGCCGGAGCAGGGATTCCCCTACAGCCCGTGGTGCAGCCCGTGGTGAGGCAGCTGTGCCCCTGCAGCCATGGGGGTAATGGTGGAGCAGNCACTGGAGCAGGCTCCTAGCAGGCCTGTGGCCCCATGGAGAGAGGAGCCCAGGCTGGAGGAGGTTTACTGGCAGGACTTGGGACCCGCACTGGATCAGTTAATGAAGAACTGCAGCCCGTGGGAAGGATCCACATTGGAGAAGATCGTTCAGGACTGTCTCCTGTGGGAGGGACCCTACACTGGAGCAAGGGAAGAGTGTGAGGAGGAAGGAGTGACAGAGACAACGTGTGATGAACAGGCTACAACCACCACCCCCCAGGTCACAAGAGCCAAATAGCTGACCTTTAAATCATCTGCTCCTAACTCCTTTAGCTCAGAAATGATAATGGAAATGTGTATGATTTATTAGAGAGTTACATTTATGAAGATGTCTTAAAGGGGTAGGAGTGGGAGAGTAAGAATAGATAAGTCCTCTACTGGCACACTGTTTGAGGTGTGAAAAACAAGATCCACAGTCCAGAAATTCTCTGCCCAAGAAGACTCTTTGCACATGTCTATCAAAGGCTTTATTGGAACTGTTACTCTCATTCTCCATGGGGTTGGGAATACTGCACATTTAATTATAGTTTATCTTATTTTTTCACTATTCTGACGGAATATGTTGAAGAGTCTTTAACTATTTTAAAAAACTGAATGCAATTTGTCACTTTTTTTAGAGTCACTTCATTAGAAGTTAAGTTTATCAAATATATTGTCTGTGAAAACAAAGATAGTCAAGTATGAAATCACACTTCAGCCACAAGACTTAAATCCAGTATGGAGAAACAGTGATAATTTTGATTACGAACTTAATAATTCTCTAAAACATGTTTTAAATGGCAGACAAATCAGAAGGATGTAATTTTAGCTTATCAGCAACCAACAGCAGCACTATAGCTAAATTTAGCTTTATGAACGCTAGTCCTGCTGTAAGTTGTATGGTACTTGAGGTTAATCATAAGACCTTGTAGCTGTATAATGTGGAAAACTATTCCTCAGAGGAGAGGGAAAAAAAAGTTCTTTTCAAGCACTATGACAAACATTGTAAGTTTTAAAAATAAGATTTCACATAAGGGCTTGTCATAAGTAACCTGCGTGTTTGGCACCTAGACTTTTCCTGCCTTTTCCTTCATCTCAAAGGATGAGTGCTCATACTTTCCAAGATCATGAGGTTCTAGCAGGCAAATGAGTCTATACTGAAACTAATTACAAGTCACTTTGATGTATGCCCACAATATCCACTCAAGCATTCATATGCTTGAAATATCCAGATCTCTCAATAAGGTCTTGATCCAAAGTTCCTGCAAGCTGACAGGACCTCTTCCACTGCTTTTGCTGTATTTGGTCGGAAATCCAAATCAATAAGAGGAAAGGCATAGGAAAACATCCGTAAGTCATGAATCTCTAAGGACACTTTTTTCCTATTTTCCTGTTGTAGAAGAAGAAAATCCATTTAATTTAGGAGTAGTGTTTTATTCTATGATGTGATGCATTCCATCCAACTCATACACAGCTTTTGGTGAAGAAATGAAGGACTTCAAGCTACTTGTAGAGAACATCAGAACTGAAAATGTGTCTCTGTGATGTGCCTTTATGTATATATTCCTGGACACTTATGCTGATCATAAGACCAAAAAAATTAGTCAGTTTAATAAAGTAATATTAACTTTTCAGACAATGAAAATAATAAACCAATAGCAAACATGCAATGTTGTGACATTCTCTGACTGGAAAGATTAATTTTAAGAGAACTTCAAAAAACTGATATTCAGTACTGGTGCTCAGAAAAATGTACTCGGCATGTTTCTAGGTTACAGTTATCAAGAGAAAACCACATTTACATTTCAATATGTGATGAATTATTTCTCTTATTCCCTCCAAACATTATAAGTTGTTATTGTTGTTTATTCAGTTAGATTTTAATCTCTTTTTGGTAGGAAAACTTTATTTAATATGTTTTATAAATATTTTGTAATCCCAGCAATTGTTTGCTTCAATTTTTATTATTTCTGAAGATATTGCCTAAAGTGCCAAAATGCTCAGTAAGTGTAATATGCCCTGAAAATTGTTTTGTAAATATTTTTGAGTTATATTAAGATATGCAAAATTTAGATCTCTAGCTGCTCAACAATGGTTTATTTTTATTGCTCTTTAGCAATTATATATTTTGGAAACGCTTTTAGATCTCTCCGCTAAATTCTGTGCTAGCTCTGTACTGATTGTTTTCCTGATACTTTCCTGAGTTCAGTAATTTTAAGAAATAAATTTCACATGTGTTAGATAATTGTAAACAATTAAATGTATATTCATTTCAGGAAGAAAATGAATAGCCAGCAAAGTCTGTCCTGAATATTGAAAGTCTTAAGTTATCATAAAATGTATACTGTTCTTAATACAGTCAAATGAAAGTTGCAGGAAGGGCAGTGTTAAATGGGAAAGCATATGAGGGCTTTAAAATAGTGTTTTAGAACTTAATTTAGAAAGCTTCTGATTTTTTTATTATTATTATTTTTAGCATCTTCACATTTATTTCCTGCTTCCTTCAATCTGGGAATGCAATCTTTTCTAAAGAAAACTCATCACAAGCAACAATTAATTCGTATAGGATCATGAACAATTAAGCTGTTGCTGCCCTACAGCTTCAGCATTCTAATTCCAGATACACTCACATGATGGTACTATAATTAAAAACAGAGAGGAGAGAGTGTAAATACAACATGCAGTCACACTATAAAACATGTCTTCAGCAGCTACTGAGGAGTCACATGGTTATAATCACAGCAAATTAATAAGACTCTAAAAATAGTTACGTTCATTTCCTGTGCATTGCACGTTGCACATCACTGATAAATTATTTTCACACTATGTTGCAGGTCACTGATAAATTAGCTATAAACATTCTGTCCTCCTGAATAGATTAGTTTATCATTAGCTACATTAATGCTTTCCACATGACTCTTAATCAGGAGTTAAGAAAACTATACTCTTGAGTTATCACATCTAATCCACTGTATTCAACCAGTGCTGTAAAATCATCAGGAAAGAAATACATTCTTGCTCTATATTATTTTAATGGGATTGACTGATCTTTCACTGAACTTCATTGTAAACAAGGGCAAGATAGTGAATGTTTTATTCTTCTAGATCATATTCTGAGTGAAGAATGTAAACAAAACAATAACAAAAAGAACCTTTTTCTAAATCATTCCCCTTGACACAACTGAAAAATCCTTTAGAACTAGAATTTATATGAAAATAAAAAGCATATAGGCATCTTTTCCAAAGAGTACTAAAGTCAGTAAAAAGACTTACCTTGACTGTAATGGGTTGTAAATCCAGGTGAAACGTAGAACGGTGGTTGTTCCCGTCACCTTCATGTTGTTTCACTCGGGTTCTCAGTAGCAGCTTCGGCAGTTAGATGTCCCACGGCTCCCTCTTTACCCTGAGGAAAGACCGTTAACCAGGATATGTAAACTGTTGGGTTTTAGTCTTCCTGATTGCCCTCATAGCCAGGGTAAGTTTTTCTTCAGAAGCTTTAGATGATTATCAAAAAAGCATGTTATGCTGATACACTTTGAAGCTGCCTGCATGAAAATTTTGTCTAGCGAATGGTACAGGTGTTGTCCGCAAGTACATTTCTGGTGTGAGATCTAACAGAGTTCTCCTATCACTTCATCATTCCTGCAGAATGGAAAGAAAATGCCTCATTCAACAGAACTCTCCGGCAAAATTTCTCTCAAATTTTTCCATGAAACTGCAGTCTACCTGTCTTAAGCGAAAGGACTTTTTAAATTCCAAGGGACTAGACAGGGTTGAATTAATAGCTCTTTTCCTCCATCCAAATTCCTATCTGTCCCTCTGTAGCATGCAGTACAAAAGCATTGCAAAAGATGCATCAAAACCACAGGCCTGGCAGCATATGGGGTTTTCTGGGTTGCTCTTTTAATCTCTGATTTCTGGTTGCAAGAGAGCAAATCCATTTTCAGCTTCTAACTATGTTATTAAATTACCCAGTGGTAAAATAAAATATTTATATGGGTTATCTGAGCTGAGAACTGAGTTGAGATTAAGGATTTTCTGAGGCTAATAAGATTAGAGTTTTGGTAGCAAACCAAAACACCCTTCAGATAAGCATGTCTGTGCAAATCACTAGACTTGTCTCATAATTGACAGAGTTGCCTCTCCTTTGATATTTTTCCAATGAGGAAGAAGTTAAACATCTCAGAATAGCATCGAACTTTGGATGGAATGGAAATATACTGCACTTTAAAATGGAACTTAAGGATTTATCATATAAACTGTATGACTTTCTTTTGACTCGAAAAGCATACTGATAAAACCAAAGAGGAAGAGGAACTAAAGATCAGCTCTACACATGCAGAAAAACAGGAGCTCCTCCCTTCCTATCTTTCCTGTTCATCTTCTTCCTCTTTCCTGGTATTTGACTGCTTGTTTTTTTGGAAAAATTGAAGTCCCTCCTTAGTCACAGGTAACTCTCATTTCATATTTTCTTATAAGAAGATATCAAGCAAAATACCATGAGTTGTTTTGATACAATACAAGACTTGCTTTTTTTCTGCCTCGCACTGTTTGCTCTTTCTGTATCATTATCTTGCATTGGCAAAACCTGAAAGGAGATGAGAATTTAACAAGTCTGCAAATTAATGTAAAATAGACTTAAACAGAAATATGGCTTTTAAGGTGAATTTTTGAGTCGTTTCTGGTAACTGGCACAGCTCCCTGGAAATCTCAAATCTAAGCCATGTTAAAATGGTTGCAGAAAAGAGGAGATTAAAAAAAGGAACAGGTAGTTCTGCAGACATCTAAACCCAGATAAGTGGGCATATTCCATTCCAGAAATGAAAGAAGTCAGGCCAAAATGACTTGAGCAAGGTGTCCCCGGAGAGGAGCTCAAATTGCTTCTTGCTCTGGAACGGTTACAGTTTTCCTTTCATGAAACAGGGAAAAGAATAAAGAAAGAAGTGATGAAAATGAAAAGTTGAGATTTGTTTCCTTTTCCTATTTCATTGAATAGTAAAAAGAAAAATTCTTAATGTTGCTGAGCAGTAGAAACCAACTCAAATTCGTATGACTTCAAACTTAGCCAATTTTTTTGTCAGAAAAAAAAATGGGTTAAAAGTGGTAACTGAGTACCAAGAATTTCAGGGGAGCACTTTTTTAACCTCACCTGACATGAAAAATTGTTTTAAACTGGTGAGTTATTTACCTAGCAATTTACCTAGCAAATTGGAGATAAAATGACAAAAGGTAAGGCACGGGCTTGGCACTGGAAACCCCATGACTATAACCAATTTCCAGTGGTCAGTTAATAGAAATATAAACCTGGAGCTGGACAAAACTGGTTTTAGAATTAAAGAAGAGAACAAACACATAGCATCTAACAAATATGAATGACACCGTGTATAGTAAACTCAGCTGTAATATGCAGCTGCAGATCATTGAAGAAAGAGCAAAGGTGTAAAAACATGCAGCAAACATTTAAAATTACTCCAAATGGATCCTAGAGTGGGACAGAAGAAACTTAACAAGAACATCGTATTTTTTTCAGTGATGGATGATCAACCTTAAGACCAAAGCAGCAGAGGAATCATGAGCATAACACCAGGATAAGGGGTAAAAACTAAGAGTGTATACACCAATTTTAATTGCATTTTTATTCCTTACTTTTTTTGGTAATAATTACATCTAGACTAATAATTACTCTTTAATTAGACTGCCAAGATTTCATTTGTACTAACAATAAATTGTTGCTTTATAGATTGATGTGCTTCCTCTTTGCCCATAAATATTATTTTGACAGTAACGTACACACAGGCTCTTTCTGAGGCAATATACTTATTCAGACAATGCAACTTAATTCAAGGAAGTATTAAAAAAGCCTCAGGTTTTTTTTTAGTTGAGAAGACACACCACATTATGGATGTATATATTTAGTCATATCATAGCAACAAATTACATTCTACCTCATTGACAGACACAAAGTAGGCACTTTTGTGGGTAACTGCAAACTGCATCTGCCTTTGAAATAACAGCTCTTTTAAAAAGTAACAGTTTTACAGAGACTATGTACTAGGTTATTTGGTGTCAAGAGGTATATATTTTTGTATAGCATATTTTAGGATGAAATATTTATCAGGTTACGTACAGAGGAAACCACTAGAAACCACTCAGATCTTGTCTGAATGGCATTTTCTACAAATATTTTATGCTCCCTTCTCCTTAAACAAAGAAAATAATGTGAACTTTTGTCAAAAATCTCTTCGATTATTCTTTTAAAGCATTGAAAAAACGCTGAGTGACGTTTGTTTCTGACTGGTACAAGTTCAGTGTCTCGTAATCAGGTCCATGGAGCTCTTTGCAGTCTCTAATGAACAGCAAACCAGCCTTCAAATGCTTTTAGGTTTATAATAAGAAGCAGCATTACATTGTTCAGATACAACTGGAACAAAGGTCCTAAACAGTCCCTAATGTGCAGTAAGTGACAGGTCAGCTCTTTTTTTGGAAGAAAAGAATTTCCATACCAACTGTTCCATTGTGCAAGAATGGGAGCAGAGGGTAAGACAATTTCATTTCTGCTCCTCCTGGAAAAAAATTATATTTTTTTTTAATTAATTGTGTTTAGCTGCGTTGAAATGTGAATCCTGTAAGCCTCTAACCCCTATAATGAGCTTAATCACACAGTAAAATCAAGTTAAAGAATCAGCCTGAAGCTCAAGAAGCCAGACACCCAGCTGGACACCTACTTACTCTCTTTTATCAGTAGGAAGCATATTGTCAGCCTTCATCAAAATCCCTAGTGATGGCTTTTGCAGAGCACCCAGAAAAATCAGCACACCTGAGGAACAATCTAGGGGAGATTTAACCTCCTGCAAATTTTTAATAGAAATACTTTTTCCAAGAGTCTCAGCTCTGCGTGTGGCAAAGGCAGCAGCGCATGGAGAGAAATGTCCATACAGCCAGAGCAGACCCATTTTTAAATCATACAAAACCTTTACTTTTGACGGGCAAAAAACCAAAGTCATTAGTTTGTGTGTGTGCATGTATAGATCTTCTTTTGCCTGGATTACTGCAACTCTTAAAGTGCATGTCCAATACTACTTTTGCTCAAATTAACATCTTTACATTGAAAAGTTAGAGGACATCACCAATCCCTCGTTCCAGCACATGTATTCTCTTCTTTTAAGGTAGAAACTCCTTGAGTGGGTTGGTGATAGGTCAATGGGGAGTGCAGTTTGGGCTCACCTTTTATACAGTTTGGTTCAGTCTGGTCCTGGACTGCTCCTCGGGGAGGGGGGAGCATCCAGGTCACGTTCGGGGTTAACCTTTGTGGGGCACAACAGCAACAGCCCTGCATCCAGGTTGCCTTCGTGGGGGGTGGATGGGGAGGGGGGCAGCTGGTTCTCCACTGAGGAGATGACTCCAGCCCTCAGCACTCATGCCCCACCTCAAGAGGTGTGCCCATCACTCAAGACATTAACAACTTGCTAGTGTTCTTTAGAAATGCTTTGTCTGAGTGCTCTGCTCAAGCACTCCTGGTGGAATCTCTTCTTGAGAAAATGTTCTGCCCATTGTCTGAGACATAAAAATGGATCATCCTGGAGGGGATGGGTAGGGGTCCAGTCCCTAACAATAGGTATGGCCACAAAAAATATTTTTCCCGCTTGTATTCCAACAACAAGCCTTTTGAAGACTACTTACTTGAAAATGTGGTAGTAAGAGAGATGTAAAACCTCTTCAAACTCTAAACCAGACATTTGCCTTCTAGTTTCATCTAAGAAGGAATTAGCCCCTTTCATTTCTCTAGGATTGAGTATTTTGACTTGAGTTAATTTTTTTCTGAAGAGCAGATAACTGGGAGAAGAAATTTATAAGGATAATTTTAAGTCATGACTGTTCTGATTTATAGACTCCATTAAAAATTATGCTAAAAACTTTTCTAATCAAACACTCTTGTAAAAGGCAGTTTTAACAGCCATCAGAAGTAGTTATGGACAGCAGCAGAAATCACTGTCTGTAATTCGTCTTGAGTAAGAAAATCATGCATTTTTGTAATAGTTTCATTCCCATTAGCAGGCTATATTCATTATTCAATTACATGCATTAAAACAGGAAAGTTTGTGTTGAAGCAACAGCTCTTCCTAACAGCTCATTCATATTCATGCAAAAATAACCGTATGCAGCAACTCTTCCCACCTCACACAGAAAAATGAAATAATGACCTCTTTTTTCTCACCTCTTAACCTCTAGCAAAGGGAAGACTGTAGGGGTCAAAATAAAGAACTGAAATTGGGTTTGGAATGGTGAAGAATGACAGGTGTCCAACCTCTCCTGCCAGGAGATGGAAATGTGCAAGACAGAAACAAAGACCTATATTCTAAGCAACACTGGGAGGTGATCCCCAGGAGAGTTAGACTGACAAAGTTATGACCTAATTAAAGAGCATATCCTATATGTCATTCTTCCTGCAAGTCTAGGACAAAATACTTCTTCCCATTATGTCAGTATTAAGACTGTAGGTGAAATACTGACACCGTGTCGTGACTCTAAGGCATCCACTTTTAAGACCAAAAGCAAGTGCCCAAGACCACCTTGCATTTATTGTTTCAACAGGATCTATGTGAATTTTGAAAATTTTGTTAGCTGTTTTGTATTAGTATACTGAAATTACATGAAGCATTGTTACACAACTTTTTTTTCCCTGTTGCTGCGTGGAAATGTTATGCCATGGGTGTAATTTTGTTTAGTAACTAAGCCATTAAAGATTTCCAGTGAAATGAAGATCTACAGTGAAGCTGTAGTTCCACAGTCACCATAAACCAATGCAATGTGTCACTGTAAATAACAGGAGCTCTACTTGCCATGCCTATTTCTCTCTTTCTTTAGTTCAGCAAAATTCATTCTGCAGCTGCAGTGTGAACCACATAAGATATCTGACCCAGAGCATACTAATGCCAGAAAAGAACTTCCAGTCATGATAAAATCATTAGTACTAGATGACAAACCACTTCTTTTAACAGTAGGCCAATTTAAGTATACCAAGCCTGTCAAGTGCAGTTAGTGTACCCACACTGCTAATTAAGACATGTTTTTTACAGTATGAACTCTGCCATGCAGCGCATCATTACATCTGTAATATTTGTCAGTATCTAATTTGTTTAATTAGCACCATACAGTCAGTAATGCAGATTGACTAGAAATTTTCACTTTTCTCCACTCCTCCTGCTCCAGAAAATTTCTATGAATACTTATTTCAGCACTAGGACAATTAAAGCAAAGATTCTGAAAGGTTCTTCAGACTTTTTTTCTCCTCCAAAACCATTGGATATTTTGTAAAAGTGCACACAAATCAATGAATTGTACAGGGTGTACATGATGGTAGAGAAGATTAGGTGAAGATTCACCTGCATGAGGAACAAGTAGAATACTCCATTGGTTATCTAGATAAGGGTGGAATGAGTTTGGGGTGACTGTGAATACTAACAATAGAGGGAGAGACAGAACTGAAGCCAGATGGACAAATTTTGATGGCTCATGTCAACTCTTGTTCTTTCAGATTATGCTTGGGCATTGTTTGGATGTGATGTACATGTCAGGGACTACTCCTAAAGATGTGTGACCACTGTGTTTGGGAATGGGGAAAGTTTGGAGGTATGAGACAGAATATAACCTCAGAGCCAAAAAACTGTCACTGGCCTGCTCTGTTTAGAAACATTCAATAGGTCAGCTTGCTCAGATTCAAAATTGCCTGTTAGGCTGCTGATCAGTAAGCTACTCAAGATTCTTATGCCAAGAGGTGGAAAAGGTCCTCAGAAAATTTAGTTGAGTCATCCCACAGATGATCCCTTCTAGAAGATGGAACCACAAAGAGCCAGAATGGACGGCTGCTCCCAAGACATGAGCTAGTGCCAGAGGTCACAGCAGAATAGCTTCTGTTGGCCTAGTCAAGAAGAAATCTGGGTCAGATCGAGAGTTCATGTCCTCTGTACAGAGAACTATCCTGAACAAGACACCTCATGACACAGTGCCATGGAACAAACAGAGTACAGTCTGGCACTGAAAGTTTAGTAGGTGACAGTGAGGCTCCAACAGCAATATTTTATAAGAAACAGAAATCACCTCCAAGAAGTGAAAGTTTATATCAACAGTTGTTTGCTGACAGTTATCTGGGACGGTACATTTCTCAGTATAACAGAACCAAACTCAATGAGAATCTACATTACTGATATAAGACACTAGCTGGAAATTTTTTAGTCCCTGGATATTTTTGTTCTAATTCACACAAGACATTTACAATATCTTGACAATAAAATGATAATAAAATCAGTCGATACTGCTGGCATGAACTATATGTGCTGTCAGCTGTGCATACGTTATATGCAGTTGGACTCATTGACACCTGCAGAGCCATTAACTTTCTGATTTAAAAATCCATTGATCTACAAGCACTTAAACTCTATAAGTAGACTTTTTAAATCAAAAACAGTACAACATGAAATAGTGTGAACATTTCAATAAAAAAGGTGTAATTGCTTTTCTCTGCTAGTTGGGTGGGTTTCCAGCTGAGACACTCTGAAAATACGAAAACCCTCTTGGATCTATTGTTGGATCTTATTTTATTCCCCTGCAGGTTTGGGCATATAGATTGATTACACTGCTTAGCAGCTTGCCTAGTTAAAAACAACCCAGTATTTCCCTTAGAGACATCTCTTTAGAAAATCCTCACACAATACAGTAATCTTTGGTATTTGTTCAGTTTCAGTTAATTTGCAGTCTATGAAAAACAACAACAAAATATCCAGAAGTACAATGATCTTGACCACATGAATCAGACACATCAAAATACAATTACATGGAGGAGACTAAATTAAGTGGCCTTTATTCTTATTTTTCCTTGTGGATCCAAAGGATTTTCCTGCTGCTTTGTCTGTGCTGAAGTTCTTCAGAAAATAGATTCTGGAGCTCTGTGAAGGCAATCAGTACAAGTAACAGAAAAGGCATTTTTACAGCCACATGCTATTTACATTAATCATCCCACCATTTTCTAGCCTTACAGATCTAATCATTATCCTGTTTATTAGTGATTTATACAGTGTGGTCATAATAATAGATATGAAGAGCTTTCTTCAGTGTTCAGCAGTTACAGTGCGTGATACTAAATATATCCTTGTGTAAATAGCATACTAAATATTCTTGTGTAAATTCAATCATGGAGCTTTTCCGCAGCTGAGTGTCTCGCTTCCAAAAAATATTCTATAATGACAAATATACAGAAGGCTAAACTGCAAAATTTTAAGTAGACAGGTATAGATTTTGTGTAGAACATACTGAAAAGTAATGGTATCACTGTGCTACACTACACAATTTGCAATTCTGGAACAGAATTTTCCAAAAAGATTATTGATTTATTGGCAAAGATTCATCTAGTTTCACAACAAAAAATGTTAACTGTTAATTCAAGCAAATTATATCATCATTTCCTTTAGAAATATGATTTATATGTTCATTTAAATTACAGTTTTAAAGGAGACACCCTTCCAAATCTCTGCCAGGCTGGAGTTCCAAAGTGGTCATGAACATCCAGAGATGTCTAAGAGAAAATGTGCTTTGCATTTCCTGCACATAATTAGAAACATGATAAAGCATAAGTGACAGAGTGTATCTGGTACAGAGCATCTGTCTCCAGAAAGAACTTACTGGATCATACATAGCAGATTTCCCCCTCATTTAATAGGAAAATTATTTACTTGCTTTCACAAACTTTCTAGTTCCATCCAGAAACTAGTGACGTTTCTTTAGATAACTGCTCTTACTTGAGTTTACTTTTTGAGTTACTTCCTGAATTTAATTGTAGTTGTTCTGAAAACCACATTTCTTTCACTTACATTTCTTTTCTCTCCCTTGGTAATAATCTGAGTGTTTCTATTCATACCAATCATATATAGTTGCAGTTTATTTTCCTAGGACCAGCTGTACTCATGGTGAAAGACATTCCCCAGTCATCTTTCCTCTACACCACACCAGCTGGAATTCCTTTCTTTGGATGTGAATGATAAGAGCATGAGGGGTGGTCTGATTTGGATCCTACTTGATACCAATTTTAGTTTCCTCTATCTGACAGACTTCAACTTATACATACAAGAATTTTGTTTTCCTGTGGATCTATTAAATTCAGGTGTTTCTCACAAGAATCCTGTTCTTTTGATGAGCTACAGAGCTCTCATCTGTGGTCACCTTCAGCTGGTAGGGCCCTATAAAAAGAATCTTTCCTACAAAAGGACAAAAAGTCTATATTCATTAACTAGTAGTCTTAGTAATGATAACTTTGTGCCAGTTCTGTTCCTACATATCACAGCTTTTGCTCCATATTATACCTTGGTAATGATTAGTTTTGGTGTTGACTCCCAGCTTTGTTGCCATAAGTCTGTGTTTTTATTTGTAAGTGTAACTGTGAAGGGAAATTTATATGCTTGTCATAAGTTTTAAAGTGCAAGGAAGCAAAATCTAGAGCTGGACTGCTTGTATTATTCTGAAAATAGTGTCTGTCTTCAAGTTACTTGAGATGCTGCTCAAGGTGAGGTAACGCAAAGATATTGAGATTGTAGACCTACAGAAGTGAAGGATAACCTATCCTGAGACTTTATGAACTGGTTAAGGAAAACTGTCCATACTAAACAGGGTCTTATTCTGAGTTACCCGGACAGTAAGTCCCAAGTCAACATGGTAAAGCAAGGCATGTAGTTGGGCAACTGAACATTCTGTGATTCTGTGAAGGGTGGTCTCAGATCTCAGAGCCAGCACCGAAAGATTAAAGCATAGTTAGCAAATCCCTTTTCTTTACAAAGACCATTAACTTAAGGCCCAATATGAACTTTATTGGGAATAGTTTCAGCTGCAACTTTAAAATTTAGCAGAGACTTTTTAAATGAACAAGTCAGGTGGAAATAAGATTTTATGTTGACTCGTCCTTCATCCTGGAACATACCTAAAGTCATGAACATCATCCATATTTATTCACAATTTGTATTATGTCCTTACCTGTCACTATTCTGCTGGGTGTCACACAAATATCTGACGAGATCTTGTTTCTAAGTAAGTAATATAAGACAACAGGTAGTGCATGAATAAGTTGGGCCAAGAAACAAAGGAAGAGACAGTAAAAATCCAATTGTTAAGAAACTGAGACCAAATTCATACAAAAAAGATGGGCCAACTGCTAAATGTGCCTATGGTAGGCAGCATTTAAAATTCATAGTGCAACACAGCCAATTATGTGTTTAAAGCCTAATTTATCACCGTTTTTTCTTGCATTCAAGTCTTGTTTCTTCCTCCCATTCTACTTCTCTACTTACCCCTCTGAAGAAGGTGGGGTTTTTTCAGTTTTTTTTTCTCTTGGTCACCATACACAATTAGCCTCAGATTCCAGAGGTCTCTTTGCAAATTAATAATTATCCTCTTGTGACCAGTCACTAGTTAGTGTGTGTCAGTTGTGTGTAGGGTTTTCAACAGTTTTGTTCAATTTTTTGGCAGTACCTTCCACAAACAGACCACCTAGACGATCAATATTTCTACAGAGGGTAAGCTGTCCCTTTTGAATTCTGAAAACTGAGATGTTGGCAGCCCTCAGGTGCAGCTGCCAAGGCAAATTGTGGCTTCAGAGTTCAGTAACAGGAGACAAGTCAGTCAAGCCTACTTAATGCAATGTTTCACATCTAGCTGTTCCAGGGTCAGATGTAGAAGTGTATGAATAAAGCAGGGACATGAAGTGGATGATCATCTACCTGAAAATTACCACTTTGTTCCCAATTAGTGCGACTGCCTCGTGACTCTTAGAATATTTTGTTCAGAATATAAAAAAATGTTGTTCACATCAGGTCCTCCTCTTTGCAAGAAGAGACACTGCAGAGATGTTATTTTGGGCCCATGGAAAAAGCTCACAATGTTTTTGTCTTTTATGAAATCTGAGAATTTCTTGTAATAAGCTCACAGATCCAGTTTTTGAGACATAACTTCTAATTGTGACCATTGAATTAAAAATTTAAGTGAAGGTAGGATTAAAAGCTTTTGTAGCCTTTACCCAATTCTCAAAGCTGTGCATATGTGAGTAGTCATATTGCATCGTGTGTGTAGACAACACATGTTGGGAGATTCATTAAATTCAACTTATGTCTTGTTTTACGTGATCATGCAAATGCTGACTCAAACTAAATGTTGAACTGTGACTAGGGCATTTATATGGCATTTTAATGACACTGCCAAGAGCAGTACTTGTACCTTCCTGAGTCAAAGGGAGGACCCTACTTAAAACTAGCAATTCTGTACATCAGAAGGATGAATTGTGGTTCTTCTTTGCCCACTAACAAATATAAGACGTCAGGGCAGTATACTGTATCAAGTACAAAGTAGTAATATAGCCATGATTCTTTACTAGCACGGAAGGAAATAGAAAGGCAAAGTTTCTTCAGGGACTTCAAAAAGGTGTGAATTTCTCCAGACCACCATTGCTATACACGTCAGGGCAGCAAAACATTGAGTTCTCAGCAGGGTGAAAAGAGGATCAAGTACATGATTCCGTTTGGGAGCTTGGTTCCCTGTATTGGATTATTTAAAAGGACTTTGACCTTTATTTTATAAATTTCTGTCTTCAGTCACTACAAATTCAAGTGTCTGGATTCTTGAAGATTTGGCATATGTCATATATGCAGGCATATAAGCTGAATATTAAAATTTTAACATCTGTTGCATTTTCTGGTCCAAACATTGTCTTCCAATTTGCCTTCCTGCAGTTTTATTTGTCTCAGGCTAATGCACAGTAAT